>WKFP01013164.1:35535-58433 GCA_011057875.1 Pterocles orientalis
GAAAGTCTGGCCCCCTGTTCTTCATTCCCTGCCATCAGGTATCTGCACACATTGATAAGATCTACCTACACACTCCCCAAGCCTTCTCTTCTCCAGGCTGAACAGCCCCAGCTCTTTCAGCCTGTCCTCATGTGAGAGATGCTCCACTCCCTTGATCATCTTTGTGGCCCTGTGCTGAACTTTCTCTGTTAAATCCGTGTCTCTCTTGTACTGGGGAGCCCAGAGCTGGACACAGCACTCTGGATGTTGCCTCACCAGGGCCGAGTAATAGATCACCTTCCTCAATCTGCTGGCAGGTCCTAATGCAGCCCAGGACACTGTTAGCCGCCTTTGCCGTGAGGGAGCATTGGTGGCTCATGGTCGATTGTTGTCCACCAGGACCCCAATGTTCTTGTCTGCAGAGCTGCTTTGCAGCTGAATGGTCTCCAGCATGTGCTGTTCCTGGGGTTAATCCTCACCAGATGCAGGACTTCATGTTTCCCTTTGTTGAACTACATAAGGTACCTGTCAGCCCACTTCTCCAGCCTGGCGAGGTCCATCTGCATGGCAGCACGATCCTCTGGTGTATAAACTGATTAAATGAGTTGTAGTTTTAACTTTAAAGTGTGTCCTTAAGATTTAGCCACTTGATGATAACAGAGCATCTAGATTTTTGTAAAATTGCTAGGCTGCTAAGTTGCAACTGCTTGTTTCTGCCCTTCATCTGTCAACCAACAATCCACGTTTAAAACATTTTAAATGGTTCAAATGAGCTGCTGTCATAATCTTGTCGTTCCACCTGGAATCTTGCAGCAGTGCCAGACTGTTAAAAGAAAAACCTCATTGATTTCCATTCCTTGAGTTTCTAGCAAGCCATTTGGTTGGAAATGGTTTGGTTTTGGTTTGGGTTTTTTTGCCCATGGATGGACAAGCTGCAAGGTTCACCAATTCATTGGATAGTCTGTTTTTTTGGCTAAGTAGTCGTACGGAAAGGCTGCCCTCCCCGCCCCTCCCTCCCCAGTAGAGAGTTCTATTTTCTGCTTAGTTGTGTGTGTACCTTATATTTCTTTCCTGCTCCATGGAAGCCATGGAGGGCATTGGGGGAGGGGGATTTCAGAGAAACGGAGGCAAGAGTGTGTAAAAAAATGACACTATTTTGGCACATTAGCAGTTGGTGGCAGAAAAAGGTTATCAGTTCCTCTGGCCATAACATTTCATAACCATCAGAGTTATTGTGGGGCATTCAGTACAGATATCTGAGCAATTCAGTATTTTGATAAGTAATTTGGAAAAGCTTTATAGCAAAGTGGTGAGAGCTGTGGATGGTACGAATTATCACTAATGGTTGAAACTAATGCTGACTATGGGGAGCATGTCTGGATATTGAATGGTTAGTGACAGAATGTCAATAAGTAAAATCAAATGGATGTGTAGGGGCATGGAAGGGTCATACACATATCGCAGAAACAACCATAATGCATGTGTGCAGTGTGAACACTAGGTTAATTAGTAGCCACTTGGGAAAAGTGCATCTCTCTTGAAGCATTAGCTCTGTCATCAATGGTGGTTAGAAAAACAGAATTTTTGGGAAAGGAGTAGAGCAGGAAACAGAAAGCTTCATTATGCTACTGCGTAACGCCACTTGGTGCATGTGAATCAATTGAACTCAGCAGTTCCGGTCATTCCATCTCAGAAAGACTATATCAGGAGAGGTAGGTAGATGAGTGACAGTGTTGTCAGATTTGGGATGGCTTCCGTATAAGAAGTCATTAAATGAATGAGGGATCTGAGGTAAAAAAAAGAGATGACTGAGGCAAGATATGATGGTGGTCTCTAAAATCATGAATACCATGGAGGAGGCAGATGAGGGAATGTTCACTTCAGCATTTCTCATCACAAGGTATACATGATGCCCAGAGAAATGGTAAGAGCCTGTGAATAGTTTTTCATGCAGAAGATGATAGAAAAGAAAGGGGCTGAAAGCAAAGTATTACTGTACTTGTTTTGCCCTACTCTCTTTTCTTATGCATTTTCTGTTGGTTATTGTTAGAGACAGGGTTTTGGGGTAAACAGACAACACTTGCATGACTGTGTGGCTGTTTTTATATTCTAAGGGAATGAGGAATTTTAGATAAATAGAATACTGACTTTGGGTGCAAGGCTCACGTTCCTGAATTGGTACAGTTTTTGTCCTACTGACAAAAAAAAAAAAAATCTCATGGCGGTGCCATTTTTCTATGTGAATGTCCTTGTGTCCAAGGGAAAGAAAATGAGCTCATTGGTAAGTGCTTGTAATAATTCCTCTCTAAGTGCCCATAAAATGAAGGATAAGTTGAAATTTCCATAGCAAACTAAATATTTGTGCAACAGCAACTTTAACTTCACTGTCCTCTTAGGACATTTGGGTACTGAAAACATTGTCTGTCTTGAAGACTTACTTTGACTCTTTGACTACAGTTAAGTGAAGTTAACAAACATAGATGTTAAAAGTGAAATTTGTGTTTGCATGTATGTGTTTGTGTGTATGCACATGCAACAGACTGGAGAAATACAAGTACTCTATCAATTTGCATCTGAACTAAAACGTACAAATGGCAGTCTGCTGCAAATTATGAGATTCTGCTGAGTGTAAAGTTTGCATTCAAAAAACAGCATTTTGTTTCAGTGGTGTAACTGTAGCTGTATATCTCTTGAGTAGCACTCTCAACTGTAAAGATAAGGGGTTATAATTGTGTTTCTAGTAGATGACTTAAGAATGGAGATGGAAACTCCGATGAACTTTGTAACTGTAGTCAAGTAGTATATCCTTTTACAGGGTTTGAGGTTTTCTTTAATGTTTGTCTCTTTCCTTTAGAGCAATGTGATGCCTATGATGTGATGCTGAAGCAAAGTCTTGTGCCTGACGGGCAGCCTCTTGCTATTAGATGTTCACCGGAAAAGAGCTTGAAAAGTGGAGACTACAATTTAACATGGTATAAAGTTGGTAACCAGACAGCTGTGCCTAGAGACAAACTTTCTAGAATTCATCAGCAGAAGAATTTAATTTGGTTTCTCCCTGCAATGTTAGAAGATTCTGGAGATTATGAATGTATCATAAGGTGAAAGTTAAAAAAAATTACATTGCTATAGAAATGAGTTGCAAAGGGAATAACTTTTAGAAAGCAAGTAGAATTTGTGGGGCAAGAGAAATACTAATGGAGTAGGGAGAGTGTGTTCACAAAAACTAACTTTATGTCAGGGAAAGTAAATCTAGTTGGTTTTTTTTTTTATTTTTTTCCTAGTAGGCTAAAGTAAATCTATTAGAGAAACTGTGAAGTTTTCATCCTCTCTTTCTTCTCCAAAAAAAATACCATATGTTTTTGAGTTGAAAAATAGGCCAAATAGGTTAATTTGATTATGTTATATTAATTGCAGGAATTTGACAAGCTGCAGGAAAATGTGTACAAAAGTAACAGTTTTTGAGAGGACTGATGGCTTATGCTTAAATAAAAAATTTGCTGTAGAGGAGGTCATATTCACAGTATCATCTGCAAAGGTTGTGTGTCCACACTTGGATTATTTCAGGAATGAGAAGAATATTCAGCCTGTTCGTTGGTATAAGGTGAGGATGCTGTGTTTTGTCCTCTAACTGTCCATTATTTAAAGTGTAAATCACCAATGTTTGTGAAATTTAAGATAAAAACTATTATAAATGGGAGAAAAATGCTTTTAAAACAGATTGGGAGAGGATTAAATCTTTTTATCTTTTGAAGGTGTATACAGTTTTTTTTGTTAACGGGGTAGAAGTTCGGCATGTAGGAGGCGTTGTCCCACATATCCACCAGGTGGCATCTTTTCACCTGCTAGCAAAACACTGTGGTGAATTGTGTCGGAACAGTTTTAGTATGTGATTTCTGAGAGATGGCATATCCATTATATGCTCAGTTTTGTTCCATTAAATAAATGCCATTTTATATTTTTCGCACTTTTAAAGGCTCTTCCTTTTACAAGAACGTAGTGCCTTCTGCAGCATTCCTGCCTCGTGCCCATGCAGTCCATGTGGTACCAAGCGTATTTAAATACTTAAAAAAATTAAATCTAATTATTAAGTGAGTCTTCATTAGCGAATATTTTTAAAAATCCTGACACTTGCATTTCACTTCCTTATTTCTCTAAAATTGAAAGTTGTTTTCTAAGCAATTAAAAAATTAAAAGAATTAAAAAACTCAGAGCCAAAATGAAGTCTGTTTTGTGTTTTATTCTGCCCCCTTGCTCTTCCTCAGCATCTGCAAGGCATCCATCCTTATGCTGTGATCCATTGAAAGTTCAGATTGCATTACAGAGAAACAAACCATGGAAGGAGGTAGTGGTATGAATTAACAAAGTTCTCTACACATGTTTAGGACTGTCAGCTGCTGGAAGGGAAAAGGTTTGCCTTCTCAAACAGTGATCTTATAATTTCCAATGTGACTGTGCATGATCAAGGAAACTATACATGTGAAACAACGTATGCCTACAATGGAAAACAATATAACATTTCGCGAGACGTCAGTCTGACTGTACAAGGTAAGCAGATAATTCCACTGTGTTTGTGTTCATAACAGTGACTCCAAATTTTTGTCCAAGTTTCCAAAGACTAAAGCTAAAAGACCCGATTTGTGGATAGACGTGCTTGTGGGTACTAGTTTTCACCTAAATTTGAGGGAAAGAAATACTGACTGACAGCTTATATGCTTTTGTCTGTTGTTGCCACTGTGTTGAAGACTGGTTTCTCTGTTCAAAGTTGTAGTATGTCAAAGCTTTGCTGCCCAGATCAGCTGCCAAGCTCCCTAAGCAGGTGCCATGTAAGGCTTAGTAGGCACAATGCTTTCTGCTGTAGCTGTGCCCTCTATCCTCATCATCTTACTTCTCTCTCTTTTACATTATCCTCTTGCTGCAAGAACAATGAACTCTACCAGCCCAAATTGTAGCTGTGTGCCCTATCTGTTTCCTTGAAACCTTTGTCTCTTCTGTTTTTGTTTTTAAGCTCCTCAGCACAAGAATTACCAATCTCCGATCTCGTGTGTCTAGTTCAGTTGCCCCTGATACATGTTGAGGGGCCACCAGCACAAGAAAAAATAAAAAAGAAGGCCTAGCTGTAAAGTGTGAACTCCTTTGTTAGCACAGCATTGCGAGATAGATATAGGATCATTGAAAAGGCTGTTCTGTATCAAGGTGTGAAATGCCAGTACTGTTTTGACATTCCAGCTCATGAAAGATATTTTCAGGTTTACAAATAGATTGCATCGCTATTTGATGGTCTCTTTTTGTGCTTTCCTGTTTTGTCTGTGTGTGTATATATATACATACATGTGTATGTATGTATGTATGTCTGTGTGTGTATGTATATATATGATATGAATGTGTATCATATTCATATAATGTCATATGCAGATGATGTGGGTAAACAAAATATGAGGAACGTAAGGTTAGATCAGATGAAATGATCATTCTGGTCTTAAAATCTGTCCCTAGAACTTCTCTCAGTGTAATTTCGGCTCCCACTATTCAGTAGAAGCAAAATCATATCACTCCTTTGTTGTAAATGACTAAAGACAGCTCAGTTGTTTTTAAAGTCTCCAGCTGAGCAAGTCAGCACTCAAACAGGTGGTTTGGGGTCCAAACAATAGTTCAGGCCCAGTTTTCAGGAGGGGAAGGATATGTCTCGGACAGTCCTGTGTGCTTTGCTAGGGGAGCTCAAACAAGATGCTTTATGATTTCTTTTTGTTAATTTGTGCTCTTGGAGAAACTTTCTTGAGCTTTGAATATCTGATAGAAAATGTTCTAGAATGTCCTACAGCTGCCTGAGACAGCTGGAAATGGTATGTGTTCAGTGAGGGACCCTCCAAGTTGGGATTCATTTAGTCCTACTGAGACATTTCTAATGTTGATGTCTAGATCTCCACCTGTTGATTATTCTCCCTTTGTAGCCTGTAGATAGAAACAAGCTTTCCAGAGTGTAATCTATCTATCCTCATGTAAACATCTAAAAGTTGTACTTTCTTATAGATAGTGCTGTGGGAAGAATTGTAAGGCCTTTAACTAGGTACAGAAATTACATTTCCCCTTTATAATATTAAAAGTCTAAAATAGATTAATCGTACTCTAAAAGTATTCAGCTTTAGCTTGTATCTGATTCAGACTGTAGAGGAGTAATGCTGTAGATATTTACCCACACCCTTCCCAGCACCTGTGCATGCAACGTTGCAGGATTTTTATGCTGTGGAACAGCCTGTCCACCATGACTCTGTAGAGATCAGTGGCACTCCATTTTGGAAGAGATGGAGCAAAGAACAGTTTATCTTCAAGTCAGAAGTAACAGCTGCCTGAGACATGATACTTTTAGTATTGAGTGATGTCTATTATAAAATTGCTGACAACCTTGTCCATAGGGCAGCATTTTTTTAGGTTGTACTTGGGTTATAGAGCATAGAACAGACTGCAACTGCACCCAGTTTTCTGAAAAGCATTTTCTTTCTTTTGGTTAGTGAGCCCACCAAAAAAGCCCCCAGAAATATCTTATCCAAGAAACAACTCAATTGAAGTGGAACTTGGTAAGTAGTTTCCTCTATAAGAAAATATGATTTTGTGTCCTAGTGGAAATTCATATTCAAGGAGTTTCATATTCTGTGTTTTCTTGTTTTGTTTCTTGACAAAAGCTAGTTTAGTGACAAGCTCAGTTTCTCTGTGTCGATCTTCTGAAGGAGTGCTTGGGGGTGAGAGGAAAAGAGACAATGCATGTTGCTTACAAAGTCCTAGGGAAATTTTTCAGATGCAAATAAAACTGTGGGGAACCCAAGCAATCCCCTGTCACGTCTGTTGCTTTTCATCACTCTGGAAGAGATTCTAAGAACAGATCCATCTTTGAGTCTGCAGGGAAAGTGATGCCCCAGCGAGAGGCATCTTCTTCCTAGATTTTAGCCTCTTCCATCCTGCCGGTCTCTTTCTGAGCCCACAGATCACTGAGTAAACTTTTAGAGTAACTTTTCTGCAAGGGTATGGGACCATCCTTAGTTGGTCTTGTGGCAGTCTGTGAACAGAATTGTATAGACTTCAATTAGATTATGGAAATTAACTTTTTCACTTTGTAACACAATTTTATAGGCTCACAGGTTACAGTGGATTGCAATACAACAGGTGCTGATGGGTTTGAGGTGTTCTGGACAGGCAACGGTGTGTATATTGATGTATTTTATATGAGCAGAATTTTTGCAAGTCCCTATGAGTAAGTATATTTTCAGATTAGAAAATACCATATTGACAACCAAAGTGGAGCTTTCTCCCTTTGACATTAAAATATTTAGCAACATTTTTTGCTTGCTTAAATGGCTTTCTTTTTGAAAATGCCAATGCTTGCCTCCTCCAATTCGCTTTTTGCTTTGAAGTAGAAACTTGAAACGTAGTAGGCACATGAATTTCACATGTGGTTGTGCTCTTTTTGGTCATTGTAAAAATCTGTCTTGATTTCCAGCCTTGGGAAAAGGTGTTTTGTAGACTTACAGTCTCATAACTGTAATACAGTTTCTATCGAGCAGGCTCTGGACTGGCAGAGACCTCTTTTAGTTGGATCAAGCATATCCAGACACGTCTCTATCTTCTGCTTCTCCTTTCCCTTCGCATCTGCCTCTCCAAAAGGTTGTATGAAGTCACACCTGTGCTTTACAGGAGAAATTGAGACTTCCGAGATTAAGAGCCTTGAGTTAAAGAAGTGTAAGTGAGATCAGCTGAAGAGCTAATGGAAGACTTTGTTGAGGACATTTGTACTGAAGCTTAGTGGGGTGAGAGGAGTAAGGGGAGACAGATCTCCAGTGATGAGTTGGGGTTTGGGATGAAATCGGACTTGGACTCAGTAAAGCATGAGAAGGGCAACTGGGAAATAAGGTGAGGGTGAAAAGCAGGTTAAATGGAGTTAGGAAAGAAGAAGTTAGACCTGACTTTAAAAAGCAACTAAAATTGGAGCAGAAGGCACTATGAAAGTTTCTTACACATGACAGGTTAGGAACTAAAAATTGCAGGTCTTTTGTCAGTCCTCATCTCGTGGTGGTGCTATGAAGAGAAGTGTGATCATTTTTCTAAATTCTCAAGCACTATCTATGAGCAAGAAACTGATGAAGAAATGAGAATATCTTCAAAGTGAGAATATAGTTGTGAGAAATAAGTACTCATCATAAAACAAAGAGGGAAATAAAATGCTGAATTCTTTGAGCACTCACCAAGACAAAACCCTATACAAAAATAATATATTGTACTGTCATAAAAAATTGTAATGCCATAAATAATTGGGCCATAATGAAGAGGCACACAGAGTTGATATCATAAAAGCAATGTTATTTTTTGTACTTCCTAGCACTTAAATGGTCATCTTTGCAACCATTAGTCATTTGCATTAGTGATGTCGATTCATTCATTCCTTGTTGCAGTGTTCAAATTACTGCATCTTTTTGCTTAGAAATTGATTTACATGGTCCTATATATGCCCTTTATGATATATTTCAGGTTTTTATTTTGCATTTTACATGGTAACTAGAATATGCTTTCAGGAAAGAATAGTGCTTGGATAAGTAGACTAGTTAGTTAATTTTGGATTTGAGATCTACTGTTAGCAAGGTAGTGGTATCCCTCACTTTGCTGGTGGTTAAAAAGCTGTTTAGTTCACCCATCAGTCGCGCATCACAGTACACTTGACTAACTGAACATGCAGCATAACAAGCTTTTGTGTTCTCTTGTACAATGTAAGGGGGATAAATCTATGTCTCTTAATGGTGCACCCTGACGCTTCAGCTGCTACAGGTCTGTTATGATCTATGTGGTGAAGCAGTGATTTATACTCCGCTCCCTGCAGCTGGAATCCCACTGTGAATTGGTGTTGTCTGCTGCAGATCACCACCTTTGATGTCCTCCTTGTCCCAGAGCTGGTCACTGCAAGATGACACCCTTATACCAGGGCCTCTTTCTGTGTCAGATCACGTGGTGGAATTTCTCTCTTTCCACTTACTCTTACAGGGGCTGGGAAGCCTGTAACAAGGGTTTGCTTAGGTTTATAAGGTCTATTTTTGTACTTCAGCCTACAGAAACCTTATATTCCTTTGCAGAAACACAGCTCCAG
This sequence comes from Pterocles orientalis, assembly GCA_011057875.1. Taxonomy (NCBI): domain Eukaryota; kingdom Metazoa; phylum Chordata; class Aves; order Pterocliformes; family Pteroclidae; genus Pterocles; species Pterocles orientalis. The sequence goes on from WKFP01013164.1 coordinate 44,639, forward strand.
ATAATGTCTTGCTGTTTTCTGTCTATGCTAAATGTCAGTAAGAGGCCTGTCTGTTGTTTGGGTTTCCTTCATACAATGTAATTGCTCGTCTGTTCTGAAGTGTGGTGGATATTTGCACCATTTTCGTGCTGCAGCTGTTGGTGATGAAGCCATTCCAGAGAGGGCTGTGGTTTTATGGCTCTATTTGTTACCTTTTGGATAGGGAGGAAACTTCTAACGATGGACGCCCTGTGTATTCTGTGAAGCTAATAATTTCTGAAGTGAATAGTGAAGATTATGAACAACCATTTGTCTGTCAAGCTTCAAATGCCTTTGGGCACGTTGCATCCTATATTATATTAAAACACAGAGGTAAGAAATACTGTTATTTTGGGGGTCTGTGCTTGTCTTGACTTCTCGAGAAGGGGTTTTTGATACCAAATGCTCACATATCATGCTGATAGAAGACAGATGGATTACAGTTTGCACTATGTATGCATGTACCTGTGCATAGGGAAGGAGTCATGTAGTAGTGTATTTATCACTGTTTAAAAAGTAGGTAGTTGGAAGTGAAAAATATGATGCTCAAATTTGTATTACATTGTGTGAAAGATCAGATTTGGACAAATTCAACATTTAAAACCCAATTTTCTTATATTTTTGTGCAGTTCCTGATATAAAAAGATGGCTGACTGGAGGGCTTGTCTCTTTGTTAATTTTAACATTTATTGCTTTAATAATCTACAAGATTTTCAAGATTGACTTGACGCTTTGGTACCGTAATTCTGTCTGTGCCTGTGCAAGTAAGGAAGGTATGTGAGTGTGACCAGGTATGTTAGTATCACTAGTCTATTGTTTTTTTTCACTTGCCATTACTTGTATATTATGTGATTACTAAGTAGAATATATGTGGAATTTCCTTGAAGAATTTTCAGATATTCACAGAGACATTTTTTGGGGAATTTTTTCAGTCATATGGGTAAAATATATAATCACAATCGAGGTAATAAACACTGCATAACACTGAAGGCAGTCATGGTGAGAAGAATCATAGAATCATTAAGGCTGGAAAAGACCTCAAGGATCATCAAGTCCATCAACCCACACCACCTAACTCACTAAACCATGTCCCTAAGCACCACATCTACACATTTCCTGAACACCTCCAGGGATGGTGACTCCACCACCTCCCTGGGCAGCCTGTTCCAATGTCGGATCACTCTTTCAGTAGAGAAATGTTTTCTAATATCCAGCTTAAACCTCCCCTGGCGCAACTTGAGGCCATTTCCTCTTGTCCTATCACTTGTTACTTTAGAGAAAAGGCCAGCACCCACCTCACTGCAACCTCCTTTCAGGCAGTTGTAGAGAGTGATAAGGTCTCCTCTCAGCCTCCTCTTCTCTAGACTAAACAACCCCAGCTCCCTCAGCCGCTCCTCATAAGACCTGTGCTCCAGACCCTTCACCAGCTTCGTTGCCCTTCTCTGGACCTGCTCCAGCAGCTCAATGTTCTTCTTGTGGTGAAGGGCCCAAAAGTGAACACAGGATTCAAGGTGCAGCCTCACCAGAACTCCAGGTTATTCCCAAATTAGCATGTTGCTTTTTGCTTTTCTGTAGTTTCTTTAAATGTAGATTTGTGGTCACTCTGATGATGATCAATAGGTGTCAGCAGAGCTACATCCTGTAAACGAGCTGTTTAAAGATGTGCATTACTTACTTATATTGAAGATCAGAGCCTTTTTTTCTCTGAGATTCATTCTGTTTTTTTTTTTCAACTTCTGTCTTTAACTCAACACTTGCTTTCTAAGTCCTCTCAGTTATGATGTTTACAAAGTTTACAAAGAGAAAAAATGCTCCTAGTTCTCTATTTTGTGATTCTTCTTATTTGTTTTGTTTGCTGTTGTGTAGCCAAATGCATTGGACATGTGTGAAAAAACTGGAATAAGTGCACATTATAGATATTTTGCATGGCAGCACTCCGGATTAGTCCGTCTGAAGTTTCCCATAGCTTGAAAGTAAATGGATTCCGTGCACTAAGATAGTTAACATTTAATCATGGCTGTTCTAAATGTTTTCACTGACAAGCAATTTCAACTTCTAGTTAAAGGTTAGGTTTTTCTAGAACACTTTAATAGAGTTACAATGAAAAAAATCAAAGAAACTATGTTTTGTAGCTTGCTGAGCTAGACTTGTTGAGTTAAATCTGATTTTGGTTTAGTTTCTCTGTCCCTGTTTATTATGCAATTTTAACTCTTGAAACCTCAGCTGCCTTCTGGCCTTTTCTTCATCCCCTTTCCCCCGTAGCATTATTACAAGAAAGAATTGCCATTTCCACCCTCTCTTGTGGTTGTCAGAAGCAGAGATAACTGCTGATGGGTTTGTTTCAGGAGAGGTGAAGAAAGTCCTGTAAGTGGACACTTTCTTAATATCCTGGCACCTCTGCGGTTGGGGGTCCTTCCTGCAGGTCCCAAGTCCTGCATCCAGCTCGCTTGCTGGCACATCCATCCCCATGATGGGGAAAGAAGTTGCTGTGACTGATCATCTTTCTTTTGATTTGCAGAGCATTTTAGTGCTTTGGTGTTATTCTGTCAGATAGGTGAATCAGCCCCCTGTGAATATTTTTGAACAGTCCAAAATTAAATTTTGCTATAAAGGCATGTTGCTGATTTTTGGTTTTTTAATAGAAAAATTTGTGTTTGTTGTAGATGGGAAAATCTATGATGCATGCGTCCTGTACACAAAAAGCAGTGGAGGCAGAAGTTTATGTCGTCTGGAAACATTTGTTCATAGAATAATCCCTGAAGTTTTAGAACAACAATGTGGATATAATCTCTTTATATTAGGAAGGGATGATTTACCCGGAGAAGGTATGCTTTAATTAGTGGAGTTAATAGGTTGTTTTCTGACACATGGTTCTCAGGTTAGAGTTACATATCCAATTAAAAACCGCCTGGTTTTGGAAAACAAAGGTGTATTTGTTTATTACTGATAGATAATTTGTCCACTTATCCAACGGACAATTTTTTAATTTGTAATTGTTTGGTTTCATACAAAAAAATTCTTTTATGATGTTATGAGGGTCTGCACTTTCTTTTCAGTGAGGAACAGGTGACGCTTCAGCAGCATTAATAATATTGTTGAGATTTTTTGAACCATATCTGCTCCTGGGAACTGCAGAAAGCAATTTTTATCAGCAATTTCATGCAGTGGGTCATGACTCATAAATTACAGCATGGAGAACTTAAACCTACCAGTCCTCTGAACTAGCCACTGCTCCATATATATGCAATATTAAAATTAAGAAATATTTTCCGTCAGTTGTAAAGTTTCTATGCAAACTTTGATTGTTCCTTTATTACTTACAGCTGTGGTCAGTGTTGCTGATGAAACCCTTAAGCAAAGCAGAAGACTGATATTTATTGTGGGATCAGAAGCGTCTAGTTACTCCCTGTTAGAAGACACCTCTGAACAACAGCTAGCTATTTATAATGCTCTCATCCGTGATGGAATTCAAGTGATTCTTATAGAAATGGATGAAATACAGGACTACACAAGCATGCCGGAATCAATCAGATACATTAAGCAAAAACATGGAGCTATCCAATGGACAGCGGACTTCTCAGAGAAATCTTGTTCAGCAAATACGAGATTCTGGAAAAATGTGCGCTATCAAATGCCACCCAGGAAAAAGGTGTCTTATTCTGAAGTGTATTTATTGCCCCTAACTTTGAACAATTCTGCAGTAAAGAGAAGTTAAGATGTAATTATTAAAATAAAACTGAGAAGGTAATTCTGAACTGTGGGATTTTTTTACACAAATTCTTTGTATTACAAAGTAAATGTTTTCTTCAAGGAGTAAAAACTGCTCATCCGCTCCCTAAATTACACCCTAAAAGAAAAAACTGTGTGCAACTTCATTTCTGTTCTGGGTTTTGGATAGTGTCACAATTTGTTGTGTTAGTCTCACACAGGTATGAGAAGTAAATGTTGCTGGTTGTGGTAGACTATTAAATGGTTGTGGTCCACATAAAAGTAATATCCACTGAAGAAGCAGCTGTGAAGTCCATTTTTTTTAATTGAAACTGCAGTTGATAAATTAAAAATCTGTTTCAGTCATTAGCATTTTCCTAGTCATTCTGTTCCTCTTCTTGTTGCCTTTCTGTGATTGTCTGACTTCCTCATTACTGCAAGAATCTGCACTGTGCAAGCTTTGGGGTCCCCTCCTGAGCAACAGGCCTTATCCTTGCTTCTTTAAGGGGTTGGGGAAGTACGTGACATAGCAGGTATATTTAAAACTCCTCACAACACTAAATGTGTTTCAGCTGAATAGTTGGTACCAAATGTGTTCAGCAAATGGAATGGAATCTGTGGCTTTTTAGATATTTGTTGAATAATTCTGTGATATCTGGTCTATGGGGTGCTTCTAAACTTAGTCTCCTGAAATGTTCAGGAAAGTGAAAATATTTCTGATTTCTTGCAAACTGGAAGCTTTCTAGACTGTGCTCCTACTCTAGAAACCAGATGTTCTCATTCCATGTCTCAGCTGTGTTAACTACAAGCACAGAAATTCAATGAGAATCTGTCAAAGAATTGTGCTTGGGCTGGGTATCCTGGAGAGAGTGGAAAATGGCCAGTTCTGAAACATGGCCAGGTGCTAATGGCAAGAAATAATATCTTGTCTACTTGTGAAAGAAAAATTAAAGGCATGTGACTATATCAGCCTGTCTGGGAGTAGCTTGGTATTTCTGGACCCCAACTGATTGTTTGTGTATCACCATGAGAAAACAACATGCTGCTTCCTTTTCAAGGTGGTCTGAAGTGGCAAGAATTTTCATGCTCCAGTCTTGAAGAGCATCGTCTCAACGCATGTGAATTCTGCTTGCTTTTTTGGTTCTTTCCTGAAGTTAAGTAGGTTCTTATGTTATCTTTATTGTCAGGATAGCATCTGTCACTGAATTCCTTTCAGCTCGTTCTCAGAAGTGTGTATGCTGTCGAATGCAGTCTTCATTGGGCTGTACTGATGGGAGAGAAAGCAAGGTCCAGCAGTGGAAAGCGAAAGATTCACAATAGCATTTCATGGTACCATTTTCTTTGCCAGGGTCTAGCAGTACTCCTTATGAGCAGTGTCTCATTCTCCTGGCTGTGGGGTTCACAGCTGTGTAATCTTCCGCAGCCTCCATTGACTAGAGAATTTTGAGATGTCAGCATGAAAACTGAGAACAGGAAAGATCCATCAGATGAGGTACTGTTGTTCTAGTAGATGTTGAATCAATCTTCTTTGGAAATGCATAATGTTTAGGCTAGAACCTTTAAAAAATAAATATTAGAACCTAGAGAGTTTAGATAATCATTATTGTCAAATTTTTACATTGTGTTTAAACTAACTCAGAGAAGTGTTGAAAACTACACCTTCCTTCACAGACTTTTTTTCACTTCTGTTTAAAAACAGAACCCTCTTATTTCTGTGTAGAATGAGAGAAGTAATAAAGAACCAATGTTGAAAGTGTGGTAGATTTTTTTTCAATTTCCTAATTTCATATGCTTTGAAGTGGGTGCCATGGAAATGGGTGACTTGGACAAGGAGTTGGACTTGGAGAGAAATTTGAGCTTGTCCTGGGTTCAGCTGAGACAGAGATAATTTTCTTCATAGTAGCTAGTGTGAGGCTATGTTTTGGATTTCTGCTGAGAAGGCGGCTGATAACATACTGATGTTTACAGTTGCTGCCAGGACAGTCAAGGTCAGGTTTTCAGCTTCTGTGCTGTGCCAGTGTCTGCGGGTACAGGAGAAGCTGGGGGGAGCACAGCCCCAGTTACTAGCCCAGGATTTGATCTTAGATTTAGGATTGAGACATGAAGGGGCCAATAGTCTATTCCATATCACACACATCATGCCCAGTGTATAGGTGAGGGCTCTCTGGAAGCTCATCCCTTTTTGCTCTGGATCCCTTTCTGCTCCAGGTCAGCTCTCTTGCTCTGGGTCATCTTGTGCCGGGTGGTCACTCTTCCAGGGTCATCCCTCTCCCTCAGTCAGCTCTCAGTCTGGAACGCTCAGGCTCTTCTCTGTGTTCTGGGAGTGCAGTTTTGGGACTCTCCCTGCTTTGGGATTGCTATCTGGGAGTAGGCTGAGCCTTGGTCATTGGATGGTGAGTAATATCATTGTGTGTCACTCATTTGTATATTTGTATATATCGCTATTATTATCATTGTTACTATTTCCAATATTATTGTAGTTTAGTTATTACATTTTTCTTATCTCAACCCATGAATCTTTTTTCCCTTTACACCTTTAATTCTCTCCCCCATCCCTGGAAGCAGGGAGGGTGAGAGAGCGGCTGTGTGAGGTTGACTCCCAGCCAAGGGTAAACCCATCTCAGAGCTATCTACTCTTATCTTATCTCTCACTCCTAGGGAAGCACACTCAGACTGTATCAGCTAGGTCTGTACTTTCTGGGTAAGGGGTGCCACAACCACATAATTTCAAATGGAGCATAGGGGAAGGGGCAGGATAAATGAATCTTTGTCAGAGTAAAAAGTTACAGACAGATAAAGGCAATAATAAATTCTCCCACTTCTGAAATGGCAAATAAGCAGGATAGTTGGGAGTTACAAAAAATAACATTCATCTGTCCCTTTAAAACAGAAAAATAATTGGCAGTTAACTCCTCTACATATTGCCTACAGGAACAAATAGTGACAAAGCTAAAGAGCTGTCTTGACAGGGACACTCCCAGTGGGAAAGAACTTGTGTGCCATATGTCCCCCTACCATCTGTGCACTCTCTCTTCTGGGTCGTGACATCTGGTTCAGCTTGATATCTGGCTCCGATTCCTGTGTTTTTAGGGTAAACAGGACTTGATTCTTCCCAGAGATTGAACAGAACACATGCCAACTTCTGCAAGAAAAGCCAAGTTTTTCATAAAAACATGTCTCCTCAGCCTAGATATGAATGGCTTGATAAACATATGTATTTAAATGAGCCAAGGACATGCCAGCAGCACCTGCTGTCACTTTTTAAAAACTGCTTATTTTGGTGTGTTTGGCATTTTTAGAGGGTTGGGACATATAGTTAGTTAGGTACCTACTTTAGGAGATGATTTTTGAGGAAAAAGGTCACTTCCAAGCGGGTAAACAACCGAGGACGGGAAAAGATCAGGGAATGCCAGGGTGAGGGCTGATGAGGGGAGTAATAACATCTGCCATGGGAAGTGGTTGCAGGGATCCCGAAAGCCCTCAGCCATGAGCGACACCGGCATTGCGCTGTGCAATACCTCCACCTAGAGATGCGTGGGAGCCGGGCGGGACTGAAGCTCTCCCCTTTTAAGAAAAGCCACTCTGTTTACATAAGATCATAACGAAGTTCTGTTGCTAATAATGCCAAGCCACAATACATACCCCTTCCCCCCAAACCAACAACAATGACAGCAGAAAAACAACCATCAAGAGAGAGTAAAAGGAAAAGAAGATATTCTGATGACTGCTGTTCTGAATTATGCTGTAATTATTATTTTTAGTGCTTTCCCTTTGTAGGAACTAGGTGGGAATTTAGTGGAAAATGAGATTTTTGGCCTTTGAGTATGTACATCTGTTAATTCAGTGCCTCAGAATTAATTGGGAAATGGGGGGGTGTTGTCCTCTGTAGAGCTGTGTTTCTTTATCCGCCTCTAGCGTATGTCAGTTAGATCTGACTGCTTTATGTTGAGCCACACTTCCCATTGATTATTCCAAGAAAAAGACTATGAATGGAGACCACTTCTTCCGGGATCTGTGTTCCAGCGGATCAACCATACGTGATGGCTGGAGGACCATTACGAACCATGTGCTCCCCAGTCAATTGAGAGTCCCACAGCTCACTTGACATAGTGAACTATGGAGAATTTGTGACTAATTTAACTATCTAGCCCACTGAGCTGGAAAAAAATGGATGCAATGGTCACATGGTGACAAAATCTCGGAGTCTGGGATGATGATGTGTTTGTAGGACCCTGGTCTGCAGATGGACAGTGGGCAAGATTCAGTGGTGCTGGAGTCCTTGAAGAAGAATTGCCTCAGGGCTGCCACCAGAGAGGAGACCTTGGGTGCATCATGAAGGCAACACAAAACTAAATGTCACATCACAGTGTTCCTGGGAGTAGGAAGCACTGGCCAGTTCTCCCTGGCTCTGAAGATTTGGGACTCAAATTTCACAGGCAGTGTCTCTGCCACCTAAAATGATCAGTCCCCAATCCTTGCCTTGGAGGATGTGCTCAGGTCTCAAGGGACCTAGCAAACCCTCTTTTCACTGCTGATATATAGCCTTTCTTTCACTTCCTTGCTTGCCTTTTTTTTTTTTTTTTTTTTTTTTTTTTTTTTTTTTTTTTCCCCCACAGCCATATGATTTGTAGGTTGAAGAGAGTTTGCACCATGGAAGTGATTGGGTGATTTCAAAGCTTATCTAGAACCTTTGCCAAAATCTCTGTGGAGTAAAATTTTTTACTTGGATTAATGCCTGTCTTCCTAATGATAATAATACTAATAGAATTAAAAGTGCAGCCAAATCAAAAGATCCTGCCATGGCTCAGGCAAAACACAGATCCTGAGTTCCAGAACTAATGGTGAAGATGAGGCTTTGCAGAAAGTTATTAAAGCAATTAGCACAGGATGGCTGAGGCAGAGTGGTTCATAATGCTATTGTCAATTCAAGGAGCTCTCAGCAGTAGTTGGATTTTGCAGCTAACAATCAGATGGGAATACTTAAAAGTGTCATATTGTATATCTATTAGGATACAGGAAGGAAATGTAATGACTGAAGAGCCTAAGAGCAGCCCCAAGCATGCTTTGTGTGTCCCTCAACATACAGTGCTGCCAAAGCTGAAAGTTTCTGCTCCAGCTCTAGGGAGGCTATGAGCAGTCACTGGTATCCTGGGGAGGCTGGGAGTTATGGGAGAGAGGCCTCAGTGGGTTTGGTAGGGCTTCAGGAACCTGGGAATCAGGTGATGCACTCGTTTCTCTTCTTCAATCTCTCGCTCTCTTCCGCGACACCCACCAAAAGAGGTTGCCTCTTGCTCACCTCGTAGTCAGTGGCACACAGCTGCTTCTCACAAAAAACAACCACCTTACCCATACAGCTCCACTTGAGAGTAACAACACGTCCTGGCTGGAATTGTGCTAGAGCCCTTCAGAAGGGAGTCACTACATACATTTCTCTCAAGGATGTGAATAATAAAGAGTAGCGGCTATTTCCATTTACAGAGTAGGGTCCTGGTGGATAGCATGAGATGGGCTTTCACATGAAATAAAAAAAGAATTTCACAGTGAGGGGTGAATCAAAGTGCATATTTTGCAAAAGAAAACATGCTGTTTTTAAAAATAACTATGACTTTTTCTCTGGCAGCTAAATACCATCTCAACGGAGTAAGAGGCTAATTGGAAAAAAAAATCCTTGTAAAGCTTTAAAAGTGCTTAGCTAATTTGACCTAGACCTGGCAGCATTATAGTCTGTGTGGCCTGGCCTGGCCTGGGGGAGAAAAAGGAAGGAGGTGAAGAAGAATATAGCCAGCAGCACCCTACATAGTTATTGATTAAGATCACATGTAGCATTTTGAGCTACTTGTGAGGCATATGAAGCAGCAAAGTGCTGTTTTATCTTTGTATGTACCTCTCTAACCACAAATGTAATTACTATGGGCATATTTCACTGCTCTTGGCTTTTCTCTTTGAAGGTAACTCTGATCAGCCTGATGATCTTCTTTTGATTTCCTGAGCGAGGTCACCTCCTGGATCACCATGTTCCTCTCACAAGACCCAGTGCTGTGGAACTTCCTTTGCCTTAGATGCAGAGCAGAGTTCTTCTTCCCCTAAAAGGTCCTGGTTTCTTGTCAGCAAAATCTTTTCAAGCAGTGAGTACAGAGGACTTTTGAGGGGGAGGGGAGCAGAGACTTCACAGACTGTGTAGGGATTCAGCTGGGGAAGCAATAATTTTTTACTTACACTGAAAACCTGCACCTGTATTTCACCACGGAGGACAGAATGTACCTACCTGCAGGTGATTCTAACTGCCTCAGGGAGGAAGCACAAGGCTTTTGACATGCCATGAAGTCTGATTACAGATGCTGCATCTGGCCAGGAACTTGTAAAGGCTGGAGGAAGATGCACTGGCTGCAATAGCTCCAGCTGACCAATTCCTTGGGCCAAGAGCTGTCTCACAGCCAAAGGACCCAGTTTACTTATGAGGGCTGCTGGGAAAAAGGAGGAACAAATGGTAGAGAAAAGCGCAAGAAATGCTCTGCAGTCAGGCCAGCAGCTGGCCAAGCCATGCGTTTTGTCTTCAACAGCAGGAAAAGCAGCTGCTGAAAATCTGTCTGATATCTCAACAGAAGCATAGGCAGCTGCCCCAAGCTGGGGCAGACAGGTAGGTTGCTGCTACCTTCTCCCCTTCTCTGCTCAGCCTTGGTGTGCTTCAGCTTTAGGTGACATTTCTGAGCACTCAGGTGGGCATCCAAGCTGAAGCCACCCTTACTCTGGTGCTGCATGTGCCCGGCCAGCCTCCTGAGGGTGCTGGCTCCAGCCGCACCTCTCATTGCTGTCAGCTCAAGCTAGCTTGGCTCCCACGCTGTAGCCGTGTCACTTCTGTGCTGTCACTGTCCTGTAGGCGGCTCGTGCAGTGTCTCAGGTCTGATTCTGGGCCTGTTGTCCTTAGTGTTTCCTCACGCGTTCCCTCGAGGCCAAGGAATGGAGCCAACGACAGGCAGACCCCTAAGAAGAGCCCTTCCTGTACACCAGAGATCCCATACAAAGTCTCTCTCCTCTTGCTTGGTCTGGCCTCACCAAGCTGCAGCACTGGCTGTACAGACACCTTGTGCTGGCAGGCTAATGCCTTTTGTCCCCACTAGATGTTAGCTGGGACTGCCTGGTGTGCTTTATTCTTGCAGCTTTCAGGACACAGTGGTGCTTGAACAAAAGCAAGTGATCTTGTCGTCTAAGGGCTCCGCAAGACCTCGGGGAGTTCAGGGCTCTCAGTGTGCTTCAGTCTCCCCTCTGTCTGTTTGCCTGCAAATGTCATCAGGAGCTGTGCCCTTCTGCAGCTCCTGGACCGTGGCTCGTTCAGACTACATGGATTTTATCTACAGCACTGAAGATGTGAAATCTGAGCTCCACTGAAACCCTGGGATCAGGATAACATTCTGGTACCTGAACCCCAAAGTTTCTTTAGTATTTTGCTTCCTTTTCCCCTCTGTAGCGACAAACAATGTGAAACCTGCTGGGTTTTGTGTAGCTTGTTTGGACTGTGTTGCTCCAGTTTTTCATGGCATTTTGCCACTGCTTGTAGCAATAGTTGTCAAGTGAAGTTGTGTATTTACAGCGAGATGCTTTTTTATTTTTGCTTACTCAGCAAATATTTAGACCCTGGAAGGCCGCTGACTTTCTCTCTTGAGAGTGAAAAAGAGGGTTTTGTGCTTCCTGCAAAGTCTGTTGCTATTGGTGGGAAAGAACGTTCCTGGGGTGAAGTATCAAAACCCAAACACTGTTCTTTAAGCCTTGAAGGCCACAGAGAGCAGAGCTTATTTCCATTCAGATATAATAATGCTGAGTTGGTCTGTTGTTATTGCATAACACAATTAACCACATCCTCTCCCAGATAAACAATAGAGCTCTCCTTCCTTATGAAGGTGATTTTGGACCCTGAGAGGTATTAAAATAGTCAACATTTCTCTCGAAGAAAACAGCGATCTTTCTTTGGTTAGCAAACACTCATGCAACATGAAGTTACCCAAGAAATGTCTGCAGGCATCATGCTGGTGCAGCCATCCAGTGCAGCTGGATCTCAGGAGGGTCATGACACTTTTTTTGCTGTTCTTCTGGCATGGTCTGACAGGTGCTTATTCCTTGTCTTCACTAGTTTGGACTGTCCTGCTCCCTCTGTCTGCCCATATCCTCTCCAACGCTGCCTTTTCTGTTGTGTCAGCACAGTTACCTTTCCATGAAACCTGCCCAAGAAGCAAACCAGACGAAAAATAAGTGCTTTTGTTGTTTCTCTTGGCCAGCTATTTCTTAGTCAGATCTGTTTTCTAAACTGCATGCCATCTAGGAACACATTTTTTTTTTCTTTTTTTCTGGCACAGGAGAGGCAGGGAAGGCAAGAATGGATGATGAGGACGGCAAGAGAAGCACTGCTCCTAAAGCACAGACTTGGTAAGGTTAGGCAGCTGTTTGATGGTCTGTGTTCTTGAGGCTATACCGTTCCCAGCACTCAAGTGTGGTCCTTTGGAGCCCACTGTGGAGATTGCAGTACCATGCCAGGAACACAATGAAATAATGTCTCTCTTCTCTGGCCGTATGTTTGGGTTTTAAGGATTTTGTTTCTGTGCATTGCGTCTGGTGGACTTGCAGTTGCCCTGGTCAAGGGTTGAGTGAAAAAGGTCATATCCCACATTAAGCAGCATGATCTGAGCTAGCAGCTTCTGATGAGGGGTGTTTTCTTTAACCAACACAACTTTTCTCATGTTTTTACTCATTCCTTTACCAAGCTTCAGTACAATCTCAGTGCTGGCCATCTAGCACATTAAAGAGAAAAAGATGATGGATCTTCAGGAAAGAGGTAGCAGCCCTGTGGAACTCCTTGCCAGAGGACACTGCAGAAGTAGAAAGTCCACACAAGTTTCATGGGGAGACCTGACCTGGAAGAGAGATCCAATAGGAGGCGAATAAACAGACGAAACATAACAGACTCAGGAAATTCCTGGTGCTGAGAGCAGTTGGAAACTAGGAGAGTACTGAGGTGGAGTTATAGTGTATGTTAGATATGAGCTTACTCTTTATTTTTCTTAATAGTCCTTATGACAGAAGAAGTACTGACTTAGATGATTTGAACCAGCACAGCTGTTGTCTTGTTTCTATGACTTGAACTATAAAAGCAATACAAGGATGGAGCTATTCCATCACCACTGCTGTTGACAAGCATTCTTTCACATTTTTTTTGTGTGTGTAATTTATTCATTATTTAAATTCATAAATGGCAAGGAATAATCCTGGCTGAATTGTAGACTCTTTGAAATTCATTAATGTCCACTTCTTTTATCTATCACTGCCTGTTCCTATGTCAACAAAGTTTGTCATCATTGCCTGTTACATTGCCTCGACAGTCTCCACAGTAGCTTTTTATCCTTCTGAGAATTTGTCATTTTGCCATGATTGCAGCAACCCCAACTAGCTGTTTGTTGGTTCAAGATCTGGTATTTCCACTGTTTGCTGCAGTAAATTTATTCTTTGTCTTTTAAAGCTTTAGTGGACCATCTGAAGGGACCCTGTTAGTGAAAACCACCTGGAAACATTTTGCTAGAGCAGGTTCTACTTCTTTTGTCATCTCAGTTCTGTTGTCTTAATCTTTGATGATACTTCTATTGCTTCCTATTGCGTATTAAATTTTGATTGAAACTTCTGGGTGTGTCTTCTTTCTCATTCATTTACCCAGAATTTCAGTCATAAGAAGCTAGCTCCTTCTTTCTAGATATTGTTTGACTCAAATGACCAAAACAGAAAAAATAGGAGTTAGTAATAATTGCCTACAAATGAGCATATTGACCTACAGTGAGTTCAGTTGACTTTGTCATGTCTAAAGAATGAAAAGGAAAGTGTACCTGGAACCTCACAGACTTTTCTGTTGGCATGGTGCAGGGAGATGCATGGACTAGACATCAGTGCAGTTATAACCATGTATTTGGAACTGAACTTCTCCTAGAGTCAATATGAGTCCCTGAATAGTCATGACAAATACTACTTACAACTTCCTTAAATTCCCCCTTTTTGGCTATGATGGTAGGTGGAATTGTCCATAACAATGATG
>WKFP01013164.1:58696-77803 GCA_011057875.1 Pterocles orientalis
GCTTGTCAGACACAGAGTTGCTGTTCTGCTTATGACTACTTGTGAACTGTGTTTTTCACAGTTGATGATATCACAGAAAAGAGTGCTTTTGCTAGTGATGTGGAGAGAGATTAAACTTATTTTCTGTTTTTATTTCATATAATAAACTGCCATTTCTGCTGAGCTCTTAAAATTCAAACTTTGTGGCTACCCAAAGGTCAGATCTGACACCTAAAGTTTTGCTGGGGCAGAAAGCCAAACTGACAGAAACTTTATGCTGACTTTACAGTATTGATAAACTTTGTGATAGCAGCAGGAGGAAAGTCTGTGGAAAGAGTTCTCCACACAAGAACTCTCATTCAGAAAACTTATGGTTGTCTGAGAAAATTAGGATTAATTAATACGCATGAACACTTGCTTCTGTGATATCCTGCAGAGCTAAAAATGTCAGTGCCTAGAGGCAATGTCTTTGCTCAAATGTAGACATCCTCCCCCCCCCCCCCAAAGGGAAAGAGATGGTCTAATCTGGTTAGACCAGAAGGCAGAAGGTGAGGACCCTTTTCCTGGGTAGTGGAAATGAATACCAGGAAAGAAGTCTCTTGCTGGTCTGCAACTTCTTTAAAGTAAGAAAATAGCAAACCTTATTATGATCTGGATGTGCAGTGTCTGATGATTGGTAACAACCATCTTTGTGTCACTCACCTGTCCCATCACATCCACAGCAGTGTGGGCATGTCTGCACTGAGGCTTCTGAGGCTATATGAGGTTGACCATGAACCGTCCTCAGCTCAGTGGCCTAGCGTATGATTAGTGTGTGACATAGTGTGCGCCTATGTAGTGTTGCCTGAGGATGTCAGACAATTTAAGAAACAAGAGCCTCAAGATGATTACTGAGCTAGTTGGTAATCTAGACACAGGCTGTAGCACTCACTCACATGCAATTATCTGAAAGAAGCAGGCAGGGTGGCTGGCACTTTCTTGGGAGTCCAGTACATGGTGCGCACTCTGTGGAATCAAGAGTACGTGAGGGCTTACGTGCCGTGATTTGTCAGTCTTTGCAGGACAGACGTTCACTGAACTCATATGTATTTTTGATTTTTTAAAATAATTTTTATTAATTACTTCTACTACTGCATTAGGGATGTTTATGTACCCTGAGAGATACCGACGTGTCCACATTAGGTAATAAAACTAGGCATCCTTGAGTTTTCCTTCTTTTAGGCCCACTTTTAGGCCACTATCGTTTCCCCAGCAATGGAGTGGCCCAGAAGTGCCGAAAGCAGCAGTTTTTGTATGCGTGTTTTTTCCCAGATTCCCCACTTTAGGGCAAATGGAGCCTTGCAGTTAACGTGGTGGCCCTGTCAACCTGTGTAATGTGTCTACAGCCTAGGCCTTACCTCTGTGGAACAATTTTCACTTCTTATTTCAATGGCAATTTGAACACGAGACGGGTTTCACTTCCTGTTGCACTCACATAGCACTGAGTGACCAGTTAAAAAAAAAAATAAAAGGTGGGATGATGGTCAGTGAGTCATCTTCTATAAGGCAAGAGCATGGCTCCAGCACTGTAGCAGATGTGCTGCTGAGCAGATGCCCATGGGCCCTAACACCTAGCACAGGTGAGTGAACTAGGTGAGGTCTCAACAGAGATCAGTGCTGTGGTACTTATGTGGCTAGTAAGAAACACCAGAGAATGTGCCAGAAAGTCTGTTTCCCGAAAGGGCTTTGTCACTGAAACCGGGGTTTGGAACAGGAAACCATCTCTTGGCATAAAATAGTAGGCTTCTTTGCTTAGAAATGCAAAAACTTGCCACCTTATATTTATTCTCAGTGCTCAAAATCCATCAGTTTCATTGTCTCCTCTATGGAGAAGTATTTCCCCATATATCTGCATTATCTATATTTCTGAGCCACAAAGAATGGAAATTTGTTATTGTGAGCTTCTTTTTTTTTCCCAGGAGATTTTTCTGCTCCAAAGCATGAACAAAGCGGAGGAAAGGAATGAGCCTTTTCACAAAGCACAACTTGAGACCTTATGGGAACAGATCTCCAGACTCTGCAGAAATTCCTGGTTTCAGGGAAGGAAAAGTGCTCATTTAGTTCTTAGCAGAGTTATTAATCACAGTATTTGTCAGAGGAAACGAAATAACTGACAAAAAATATTAAACTCAAATAAGAGTTACCTACAGTTTTGTGTTTCTTCTGTCTCCCTATTAATGTAAGAAAATAAGAAGTATCATACCAGCTCGCACAACCTCCCCCACCCCCTTCCCCAGGTCTTTATCCTGTTGCTAACTGAAAACACAAGCCATCAAAAACAAAGAGAGGATGATGAACCCTTCCAGTGTTGATCTCATGGGATATAGGTTTTCCAACAGAAGCTGAAATGGCAATCAATGTTTCCCTCCTTCTTAAATTCACTTTTTTAACCCAAATGTGCATCTACTTTTGACAACTTCATGTGGCAATTAGTTTCTGCTTTTATTTATGTGAAAGAGTACTGTTCTCTACTTTAACCATGTGCCTGATTATTCCTTTTATCACTGAAAAATTGTTCCTGTGTAATTTTTCCTAGTGCTGAAAATCCTCCCTTTTTTCAGCTGCGGAGTGCCAGTCAAGATGGTTTTATCCTTGTAACAAAGCCCTCTGGACCTCTGATATCCTTACTGCTCTTTTTAGCAACTTTTTTCATGCTATTATATCCTTTTTGTTACTGACGACCAGAACTACATCCAGATAAAAATATGTTGCATCAGTATTATAACATTTCCTGTTTTGTTCTCTGTTCTTTTGCTAAGTCCTCACAATCTGTTTGCCCTGTTGGCAGCTGCTTAACATCAGGCCCTTTTCAGAGAAAATCCCAAATGACCTCAAGATGTCCTTGTAGGTATTGAAAGCTGATTGCTTTTTATGTGTTGGTAAGATTATTTAGATTCATAGAATTTCTCTGAGAATAGTGCTTTGTGTAGATCAATGGCTAGCAATAACAAACCAATTAAAGCTAGAGGACACAGGATCTCATGGAATTTCCTATTAAAATCTATCCATTGTCCAAAAGCAATAATTGTCCTACAGATCTGACAGCGTGGCCTTTGCATTTCAATTAGTTTCACAAGATCTGGGAAACTTCCAACATTTGGGTCCTTTCCTAGAGCCTCAGCCCTGGACTGGTGTATCTGGGAGCCACAGGTAGTTAGTATGGCTGTTGGGCTTCGGCATCTGAGTCTGTGATGTGGTGAGAGGAGGACAGAGAGACATACCTGCTACAATGCAGAACATGCACTACACCGCTAATAGGGGAGGTCTAGAATAAGGTTGTTCCTGCAGGTCGTTAGCTGTAACGCTGTAAAGCATAAGTCTAGGAACAGTTTGGCCTGCGGTCGCGGACTCTGAGACCAAACTGGCAGAAGTGGTTGAAACCTGCAGCTCTTGAAGGTGATGGAGGACTAAGGACTGAGGTCCTTAGAAGCTGCTAGGAGACTGTGCAAGATCTGCTGCTGGCGATGGAAATGAGGTGGGACAGAAATATTTCTTATCAAACACTTTTGAACAAAAACCCAGACATGACCTCCACTTCTGGCTGAATCCGTGCTGAGGACCCATATTTCTACTGTAGGCATTGCCTAGCTGTGGGTTAACCTCCTCACAGGGACTCTGGGGGAGCTTGTGCTCCACTGCCTGAGAGCTGCCTCCCAGAAGTCATCCATGGACCCAAGATCCAAAGAATAAATGACTTTAAAAAATGTTTGTCTAACGTTAAGTAACTCCACCATTCAGCACTGAATTCTTGTGCAGTGGATTGCCTGTATTATACTGCTGACATCCTACAGGGAAAGCAGTATGGGTACGGCTGCTCCTATGTCTTCCCAGAAAATGCCTCTTCTTAAAGGTGCCTGGCAGGCCAAATTGTTGTACACAAAGACCTCTCAAATCTGTGACGTAGCCCTGGTGAAGACCTATCTGAGTTTGCAGGATAGGTTTGCACTTGTCTGGGGGCCAAACCACACACCCACTCACACAATTCCCTCCCCCACCCGAGGATAGGTGAGATAGTTAAAGGAGTAAAGGGAAGAAAGGACTCGTGGGTTGAGATAAGAACAATTTAATAACTAAACTACAATGATATTGAAAATAATACTATATATAAATGAGTGATACACAGTGATACCACCCCCCCCCCACCTGATGACCAAGGCTCAGCCTGTTCCTGGCTGATGAAGCCAGAGAAGCTGAAAGACCTTGGCAGCCGTGTAAACATCACTTTTTATCAGCTTTCTTCTGAGCACAAATCCGAAACACAGCCTCTTGCTAGCTATTATGAAGAAAGTTAGCTCTGTCTCAGCTTAACCCAGGACAGTTTGCAACAAGCCGTAGTTATGTAAAGGTTTTTTCCATGTAGAATCCTACAGAAATGAGAAGTTTGACCCAAGGTAGAAGAGAAAAGCGAGCAATTGATACACCAAGGCTGCGTTATGCAGGGGGAATAGGTATGTTGACCATGGATGAGAACAAATAGCTCATATTAGATTGATGGGAAAATGAGCTTGTTTCCTGCAACAGCTCATTGCACAAGACGACTTGCAAGAATTCATGTGGAGAGCTGCAAGAAGGTTTTCCATAAACAGAGGAGTTTTGATTACTGAGGGGAGAGAAAAAAGGTTGTGTTGAGTTATATCTTCATGGTGAAGGAAACAAGTCTGAAAACCTCAGGTAATAAGTGCTGAAAGGAACTCTGCATGCCATTTGGTATCCCTGCAGCTTACAGAGATACACCACTGTCTATATTCCCAAAATTTCTTGCACCTGGCCAAACTGGGTACATATATTCTACAATAAACAGCCCAATTGCTGATGTACTATGTCCTAGTTTCCATGTAACTAGCTGCTTGGAGCCAAGGCCAGAGAAGGTTTTTGTGTTCATAGCCCTCCCTGCTTTGACAGGTGATCTAAGGTCTGGGGATGAGGTGCTCTATGATTTCTGAACTCCAGTAGGGGACTCCTTGGGGTCTGGATTTCAACTATAGAAAATTTTTTTATTCTAGAAAAAATAAGTTGGGTGACATTTCCTTTTCATAGGAAAAACTCAGAAGTTCTAGTTTTCAGGACAAGCCTTGTTTTTCTTTCCAAAATATTTTAAACTTTCAGGGAATGTAAACTCCAAGTTGCAGCCAGGTCTGAGAGCAAAAACAATGGGATAATTATAACAAAAACTGTTCTTCTAAAAACCCAGTCCATAACCCGGGGAAGAAAAAAAGACATTTTCTTAAATAGTGATACTGTAAAAAAATATAAACAGCTTTTGCAAAGCTCTGCTCCTGTCAATATGTCACAACCCTGTTTTATCAGTAAAATATTAACTTCCAGGAATTCATATACCTTAAGGAACAAACAAGACTCTCTGAGGGGAGGGTTGGCTGTAAAGGCCTGGGACTTCTGGAGTTAGTCTATGCTGTTGCACCAAGCAATGACCTCTTGGATCTAACGGTCTTTGACTTAAAATTTGGAAGATTTCACTTTTAGGCACATCTTGCCTGTGCCCTGAAGTTGTTTAGACACAGGAGGGTTGGTTCATTCAATTCTTCTTTTGTGGATAAACTTTGGATAGGTTTCTTGCTCAAAGATACTTGCCTGCTCAGACTCACACTCATGTGTGTACTGTAAGGCATTCTGGCATTCAAGGACAGGATCACTTGTGGGACAAGCATAACTGTCATAGTTAAGATCTTTTATAAACCGCTAGTGACCAAATAGCTTCCCAAGTAACATATCAATTTGCAACCCAAAGGTAAATACATGCCAGACACACTAAAAATACAATATAGAGAGATATAATAATTAATATATAATTCTTGTTAGTTTAGATAATTGCTACCTTCAAGATAGCCTCACCTCTGTTTTCCGTCCTTGGAACTTTAATACGCTATCCAGCAACTATAGTGGAGCTGGAAACCTGGTAAGAGACTTAATAGCTCTGCTTTGGTGGGATGAAGGAGAAAGATGAGTATGATGAAAATATTGATGGCTTTGTAATACTTAAATTCTTACTAATCCTTCTCTTTCCACATGCATGTCCTCACCTACTGTCGTGTGGAACCCTGCCATGCCAATTGACCTTGGCTGGTCTCCAGGGGCCCACTCAGCTGCTCTATCACTCGCCCTTCTCAATAGGACAGGGGAAGGAAAGACTATGAAAAGCTTATGGGTTGAGATAAGGACAGGTACATCACTTACAAATTACTGTCAAGGGCAAATAAGACTCAGCTTGGTGAAATTAATTTATTTTATTGCCAGTTAATAACAGAGTAGGATAGTGAGAAATAAAACAAAACTAAAACCATCTTCTCCCTACCCCTCTCTTCTTCCCAGCCTCAATTTAACTCGCAACTCTTCTAACTCCTTCCCATAAGTGGTGCAGGGGGATGAGGAAGGTGGGTTGTGGTCAGTTCATAACATCGTGTTTCTGCTGTTCCTTCCTCCTCTCACTCTTCCTCTGCTGCAGTGTGAGGTCCCTCCCATGGGAGACAGTCCTTTGCAAACTTGTCCATTGTGGGCTCTTCCCATGGGCTATGGTTCTTCATTAACTGCTCCAGTGTGGGTCCTTTCCATGGTGTGCAGCCTTCAGGAACAGACTGTTCTGGTGTGGGTCCCCTGCAGGACACAGATCCTGTCAGAAAACCTAGTCCTGTATTGGCTCCTCTCCATGGCCTCAGTTCCTGCTGGGATCATACTCCAGTGAGGGCTCTCCATGGGCTACATCTTCATTCAGGGCATATCCACCTGCTCTAGTGTGGGGTCCTCCATGGGCTTTAGTGTGGATATCTGCTCCACCATAGTCCTCCATGGGCTGCAGGGGCACAGCCTGCCTCACCATGATCTTCTCCATGGGTTGCAGGGGAATCTCTGCTCTGGGACCTGGAGAACCTCCTCCCCTTCCTTCTGCACTGACCTCGGTTTCTGCAGAGTTGTTTCTCCCACATAGTCTTGCTCCTCTCTCAGAGTTGCTGTCCAGCATTGCCCGTTCTTAAATATGTTAACACTGAGGTGTTACCAATATCACTGATGGGCTCAGCTTTGACCAGCGGTGGGTTTGTCTTGGAGTCAGTTGGAACTGTCCCTGTCCAACATGGGGGCAGCTCCTGGTGTCTTCTCACAGAAGCCACCCTGCACCCCCCACATCTTGCCACATAAACCCAATACACTCTACTTAGGCATGTACTCCCCAACAGTGTCTTCTTGGGATAACTATCTCAAACTTGTCAATGAAAGGGACTAGCACAGCTATTTTGGGACCAGCCCATTACTCTTTATCACAATGTGGGTGGTAATAGGACTGCACGATTAATGATAAACACCAGGGGTAATGCTTACCTTGGGGGAAGAGGATTCCATCCCCATCAGAATATTATAACCCTTGAAAAATATTTCTAATTCCCCTGTTGCACAAAGCATGAGGTTCTTATGCTAGCTGCAAGTAGGGCACCACAACACCAAGCAACAAGAGGGACACTGCAACCTCAGCAAGGTGGATCTGCACCAGCCCAAGAATGTTAGACCTACCACGGGTATGGACACACCCAACAGCAGCTTCCCCTGCTGTCTGACCATTTGCTAACTCCACCAGTGCTCCCTAGGTTGGCCTCAACAAATGCAGAGAATGAAATCTTCCCTGACAGGATTACTTCTGCCCAGGTGTCCCCTACTGTGTGTAATGACTGCCTGCAAGCAGGGTGCAAAAAATGTACACAGCAATCATTTCCCAGCTAATAGAGGTAGGTATTATACAGCCAGCACTAATATGCTGCTAGGCTAAGCAGTATTTTTCGGAGCAGAGTGAACCCTGATGTTGTGAGTTGCTGTTTTCCTATCTCTGCTTTTTATCTCAGAATTTTATCTCTTTCCGTGTCATCAGTTTTCTTCTTGAGTGCTTGAACTTCTAACTTATGGTCTCAGTAACTTAATTTGATCTGGGTTTTCACTTTTTGTATCTAGCATGGCTTTAACTGGCATACTTTTTCATAGCCAAGGAGTAATTTTGCCAACACAACTGAGTTAAGTTCATATGGCCCTGCTGCACCAAAAGCAGCCATTGAATCACAGACAGATGAGTCTCTGGACCATTTACTCGTAGTCCTGGTAAGGACCTGAGGGGCCATCTAAAGTATCGTGATACCAATGCCAGATTTTTCTTTAAGGTCTAACAGCCAGTGACGGCTCCACTAAGTTCCTAGTGAACTCTTTCAGTGCTTTACTACCTTTCCTGTTAAAATAGTTTTCCTGCTGTCTTGGCTAACTATTTGCTGCTTTAGTTTAAGCCCATTAGTTCATGACATCTTTGCTTGGAGAACAGATGATTCTCTTGCTTGTTGTGGTGCTATGTATAGAGTCTCTCAAGGGAGCATGATGCATCTAACTCCTCAAATCTCTTGAAATATTTCTGTAAGCACATTTTTCCATATCCTGATCAAATAGGAATTTTTTTAGAAGCTGAGGCAAAAGTTGTGAAGCTGATTGTAGTTTCTTATGAAAGCTGCAGGATGGCTTTTTGCTTAGCTGGCAACTATCCCCTTTAGCCAAAAACTCAGTTTCCCACCTGCATCATGATCCGAGAACAACATGGGCATGGGGAATGGACTACAGGATGAAGGGTTCTTCTGAGGTATGGAGCAATACAGTGAGGATCTGTGTTCAACATTTTAGTGGACTTTATGTTAGAAGAACTCATTCCAGGCAACGGAAGTTAGCTAGACCTGAATGTATTTAACACTTCCCTGGAGTAACCTGACGTTGTGCTGCGAGGATGGTGTATCTACTACTGAATGCAGCTGGTTACTCCAGACTTCTTGCCTGAGTCTCTAGTGAATGGTTGTCAGGAAATGAGGAAGGCTTTGATTCTGATGAGACTGCATGAACCTAAGCAGGGAGTGGTTTGTGAACTTTTCAAGGTAAGATCTGAGCTGACCCTGACTAGTTGACCAAAGCATTGTGAGATTTCATTGTTGCAGGCTTTTTTTTTCAGATCTTTTGCATGTTCTGTGTCATATGTATGGTGCAACCCCCAGACCTCTTCAAACGAAATGCTGCACCAAGAAATGGGAAAAGCATGGGTGTGACATCAGTACGATTTTTGCATCCTGGAATATAATTGCTGCATCTTTGTATATTGATGTGGAGATGCTGTATGCTGACAGCAGAGTCCCAGGAACACTGAAAATGTTAAATGCTACTCTTATCTCTGCCAGAGGAAAGCAAGGGTTTGAATGACCGTAGTATAAAATCTGGTTTTGTTAAAGAAAGAATGAACAGTTGATTGTCAAAATGTCTTTTAGGGGTTATTCTGCTAAGATACACAAAGCTGATTTGTCTCCTGGAATTTGGATGATTTGGTATTGAAATTACCCCTTATGGACTGTCTGCTGCATGAGAAGGGGATAGTTTGGGACCTTTGGTCTGACGGGTCCAGGTTTAGTGCTGATGCTGGGAAGGCTGCTCAGCAGTCTTGAGCAGTGCTCCCCAAAACTGTCTTTCTGACATTCAGTGGCCCATAGAGTCTCCTGAATACCTGCTCTTGCGAGTCACTGTACACTGGGTCACTTCCACGGCTGTGACAGCTTCTCTCTCTCTCTTGCTCTCTCTTGGAGTTGCTTCTGGGTTTCCCATGGAACTGCTCTGCCCCTCCAGCCTTCTTTCCCTCAGAGACTTAATTTAGCTGCTGATGTAGCAGCCTTTTTTTTTATCAGCTTAGCGTCACTTTAACAGCTTCCCTCACTAAAAACTGTCCCTGGTGCCTCAGAGACTTAAAGCTGTTCTCCAGGAGCTGCTGCCTGCCTACACCAGGCAAAACTGTCCCTTGTTTTCAAACAGAATCTGTTTCAAAGCACCCTCTGCTGGTTGAGGGTCCCTTCTTTGTTCTCCCCGGGTCTGTGAGAAAGCCGATAACCAGCCAGCACAATTATTGCAGTATAATCATGCTAAAATGGAATAATTTGTGATGAATGGAAAACCTATGCTATTGGTAACAGCTGTCTGACTAATTGGAACTAGAAGATGCCACCGCTGATAGGTACCTAAAGTTACTACAGTAATTTGCATGTTCTGCTCTGTTCAGTGGGAGGTGTCTCAAAAAGAAGCTGTATATCTTGCTCCTACAGATATGAATTGCACAAGCCAGTTAAAGTGAGTTCCCAGTAATATCTGGTACAAGCTCCAGCAGAGAAATCAGTGCAGAGAACCCAGCCACAGAGAGCAAGCCACTTCTTTGCTTTCTGAATTTTCCAGATGGTATGTTGAATTTTTATATTATCATTTAACCAAAACTTATGGTGCTGGAAATAGTATGAGGTATTTTATAACAAAGTTTATTTCAGTTAACTTATGTGCTTCTTTATCTCAAGAAAAAAAGATGAGGTTAAAATAGGGGATACACATATGCGATGGACAAATAATTTTAGGGCCATCGTAAAGACTTACCTTATAATGAAATGTATTTAGAAATGGATTTGTCCACAGTTTTCTGGCAGATATTTTTGCTACTTATTCAAAGACACAGAAAATATTTACTAGGCAATGTATTTTTCAGAGTATAGTATATTTATGTACTTTTTTGCTTCAAAACATTTTGTAAGAATAGTGTGCATATCAGTTGTAGCATTTGCATACTTAAATATTGAAATTCCTAAATTTTACACTTACAGCTGTAACTAGTGTAGGTGTTAAGTATTGTGAGTGCTAGCTCTTGAATAAGTTCAGTGTTTCTGCTGCTATTTTAATTGCCCATTTTCAGACAGAATGGGTTTTCTGGTTTGATAAAAGCATGAAAATAACTTTCAAAAGGTGAATGAGTGAATTCTATGTCTTAGTAAACAAATCTCACACAACTGCTATTTCATGGTATGTTTATGTTGTAAAGTCTTTTAAGGTTTTTAAAGTAGAAATTGCAATAGCATTTCCAAGTTCTGTTAGTATGTAAGGTATGGTACTTTTATAATGTTTGTTCACTTATATAAACAGTACTATAAACAGTTTGATGCCAAATACAATTTTGGAAAAAAAAATCTCAAGTATGTTACTAACATAGTTGCCTTTGGAGAAGCAAGGAGTTAAGCCCTATAGACTACTGCTTCTGCACCATAAGTAGGGGGTCCCCAGTTCTTCCATCTTCCTTTGATATTGGATCATTATGGGGGTAGGTTTTGACATACTCATTTATCCAAATCTCTGTATTTGGATCTAGTGCTTTTTCAGCATCATATGGAAGTATTCCACCAATACACAGCAACTTAAAAATGGGGGAAAAGCAATAAAGCAACCATGAAAGGCAGGGAGAACCTGTCCTTTCAGCACAACTATTTCAGACTGTTCTGGTGCAGGCTGCTAGCCCAGTATGTGTAAGGTCATGGAATCATAGAATGGTTTGGGTTGGAAGGGACCTTAAAGATCACTGAGTTCCAACTCCCTTGCCATAAGGAGTCTCTCAAAGACAACTTCAAGAAACAAAAAGCTAACTACAACAACTAGCAAGTATGATGATAGGCAAATACAAATTTCTCACTCCTGGATCATTCTGGCACTTGTTAGAAGAGTTAGTGAGGGCAAGTAACTGGCCATCCCCATTCCCGGACAAAGCTGTATCTCAAAAACAGAGAAAGCACAGGTCCTTGCAACTTTTTATTAAATACCAGCCTTCCATTTCTAGGGCTGCAATAGAACTGGCAATAAGGGACTCACCAGTATCTCCAATAGTGGCATCAATTGTGGCCAAATACAAAGAGACACAAAGAAATAAAATATCAAATGGGAAAGAACATCATTTCAGACAGTCTTCAAATCTAGTCTACGAAACCGATTTTCCTTAAAAATTCATCACTTTTTGGCTTCATGTTGAAGTATCCACTTGCTTAAACAAAATAGCTCTGAAAGTAGCAGAACCATTAGTATAACTGCAGGTATACCTCATTGGGGGCAAAAATGTTCATGGAACAGAACCGAACACTTGGAGGAAAAAGTGTCCCAGTGAAGAAGAAATATTCTGAATATATTTTTATGTCTATTTAATTACTTAAATAATCTGGTGATACTAAATTTTATTTCTTATTCAGCCTAGACTTCTTCACTTAGCTGATTCTTGGGGTCTGTTTGGAGACTTCACTGCAGAGACTCAGTTGATATAGATGTATCCAATCTCAGTTGGATGAACTAGCCCTGCTGCAGCTAGTGTTTTGCATATCACGTTTGTGTATGTGTATGCACACACACGTATTTTGCATGCTTTAGGCATTCAGCATCTGATGGGACAGTGCTCTGGAAGGCAGCATAAACACCCTTTGGAGGGATTCACATTTCCCTTGGTATATATACTAGTTCTGACTGTGTATATACCCTGCTGCAGTCCATGAAGTGTTAGTCAGACCCTCTCTGGGGCAAGTGAGCCATTCCAAATGAATGTGGGTACCAACCATTCTAAGGTCAGCTTGCAAAACTGGCTGTCTGGCTGGACAGAGCATCTTTTAGGAGGAAGAGGTCTCCTCTGCATGAGTCAATACTAAGTAGCAAAGTCACAAGTACCTGGAGATGCTGAATTATTGGGAATGAACAATAATGACTCTTGTGAGCTGCAAGTGAAAACAGTAATTTCTGTGAGAAAAAACAAATGAGGCATAGGCTAAGCAAAGCTGATTTGAACCAATAAAATTAGGTACAGTAACAGGTATTGAGAGACTGTTGAAGAAAGTGGAGATTAATGTGGAGAATGAAGTGGTGTTCTAGAGAAGATCTATATCACAACCAGGCTCATGAAAACAATTCAAGGAAAATCAGTTCTCAGAAAGATCAGAGTTAGGTGGCAGTGTTTCGATTTTACCCAGAGAGACAGAAATGAAATGGGTGAATGTCTCATGGACTGTAGAAATGAGGTGCTCACTGCAGTATGTCAGAGAAATTTTCATCACTTACTCCTGATGTGCTGTTCAGGAGACTGAGACACCATCTATCAATCAAATGTTGCTCATATCAGCTGAATAGCAAACTGGATTCCAAATATACGCAGGGTCTTTGCACCTCCCTTTTCTTTCTCAGGAGAATCTGGAGCCGTGTGTCCCCGTATCATCTTCCAGCTGTGATCGAAGTAGACCTCAGCTGATGAATGAAGTCAACAGAGTTGTTGGCAAATATAAATCTGTTTAGGTCCTGAGCTGGATCTAGGCCTCTAACGAGATATGTGAACCTCGGCTTCCCATTCCCACCTGCTAATCTAGTTTTCTCCCTGGTAGTGTCAGAAATAAGTTATAGGAACAAGCCTCCTGCTCTAAAGGATGAACAAAGACAAACTCTTTGCTGTTGTTGCTGTGGGTTTTGTTATGTGCTGTTTTGCTCTGTATCTTTCTCCCTTCAGGTCCTACCCTGTCCCAGATCACTCCTGAATGCTCTTCTGGGCCAGCTCATTCACCCCTTCCAGGACAAAACTCCTGACATTTCTTGTGCTGAAAAGTACCTTATAAAAATCTATTAACCTGGACAAAGGTTTCCTTAAAATTAAAGAAGTCAATAGATTTTATGTGCTTTTCTCCAGCTCTAATGAAAATGAGCAGCTCCTTGTGCAAATAATTTCTTTTTAGCTCCTGGCTGGTCACTCACTTCCCATAAAAGGCATGGCACCAGCCTTGCTGTCACATTAATGCTGGGATGCTGCTTTTTCGGTCTAAACCTCATCTTTTCTGTGATTTGTGAGTATCCCTGCAAAATTCCTATGCTGAAATTCTCACACTTTTCTCTCCCAACACTACAGTTTGTTATTATTTTTACAAGTTTAAGAGTAAGACTCTGGATGTTATTAAACCTTATGAAAGAAGACTTTCCATATCAATACAAAGCTAGCCATGTTTCTGAAAGCTCAAAATTGAGTTTGTTCTGAATTCCAGACTTGGCAAAAACATAGGTCTTGATAAGGTTTGTCAATGTTTGTTTAGTCTGGAAATCTTTGGCACCGAAATAAAAATTCCTTGCAGTAAGTGTGACGACAGTACTTACCCTGCCTGTACATTTCTTGCCTATTTTTCACTACTCCTCTTGTGCTCACTATCTGCAAGATAAATTATAATTTGTTTCTAACTTGATTTATCTTGAAAATTTATCTGCCATCTGTAGTACCATGGGACCCTATCTTCCTCGTACCTGATAGCAGAACCCACCACTGTGATTTGCAGTGAAAGACAGCGTTCAAGTGAAGGCTTTGTTAATGGTAAGTAGAATGCCTATGGCTGTGTAGTACAGCTGGATTGCATGTCTGCTGTCTCCTGAGATATTCCTAGATTAGGTCAACCTAACGTTCACAGACAAATAGCCAGTTTCTTTAATAAAGGGGTTTGCTGGCGAGTGCCTGAGCCACACTGTGAGGTGCGAATTAAAGCAGGTACATGTCAATTAGACACAAATGAAAACATCAGTGAGGCACAGGACCTGCCCTACTGCTGTTACACAAGTATAATATATATTCCTTTACCTACCCTTCAAGTCCATTTCTTCAGTCTCCCTTCAGGTGAGCACTGCTGATGGCACTCACCTGGTTTTGTTCTTACTGCTAAGTGCTTACCTAGTGAAGCTGTCACTGAAGATACCTCCACTTCCACATAAAGCAAAAAAGGTGGTGTGCATCTAAGCAGTTGATTGGATGAAAGCTTAATTCAGAGTTGGAGTATATATTATCAAATCCAGGATCTCTCCTTTCCTAAATTGAGGTATAATTTCTCTGCACTTGACTGTGAAGGGAATGCTAATGTATGCTTACCTTCCTTAAAAAAAAGCAACCAAGCAAAAAGAGGCTTCTGCCTGAGGCCCACCATGGCAGAGTAATTCCCCTACCCCCATTGAACTACGTCATAACAGTAGTTTCAATGGAACATCGACTATTGCATTGATTATAGAACAAAGAGCATCACCTCAAACCTGCAAAACAACTGCTACACACACACACACAAAGTACAGAGCAGCTCACATGATGCAGTTTATCGCTGCATGACACTGTTATCTGTTACTAGATGTACATCAGTACCATGGCAATAGCAGAATTGGTGTAGTCAGAGTATATTCTGAGTTATCAATCTTTTTCTTTTTGGTTTAGAAATATGATGGGGTTCGTACATTTGATCTTCCTATCTGCCTTCCTCTCAGTTTCCATGACGTCTGAAACATGTAAGTCACATTTGAAAAAATACTTTCTGATGAGATTTATTCTGTGGAAATACGTAGACTGTTCCCAATTTGGCAATTTTTTTTAAAACCTAAAATTAGCTAGTTTACCTCAAGCCATAAATCAGTTTAAAAACTAGCTTTATGTGTTTTCTCTGTACATTAAAATGCACCGGGTACTGTCCATTTTGGTGACATTGTGTAGCTTCTACTTCTGCTCCTTGGCATTTCTGCAAGCTGAAATGAAAGGGGCTTTTTGAAAGGATTTGAGAGTAGCTGGTGTTCCAGGCCCCAGCTGGGCAACGACTCCAATAGCGTGCTTAAATTGCACTGAACGGGGCATATCTGTATACACCCTGCTGAACCAGGGATGTAACTGAATGCTTTGCTCTTTAAAAATGCTTTTCAATGCCCTGGTTTTGGGGGTGTTAACCCAAAAGTGCATAACATTTCCCTGCACATGGGGGATATTCAAAACAGTAATCTACTTCTGACAGGTCAGCTCTGCTGACTTTGCTATGTAATGCTGACCAGTGCTGACCAGTGACACAGCATTACACAGCACTCACGTAGTTCTAGTCTCCATCTGACCTCCTTATTTGTCTGAAAAATGTTGTAAGATGTGATATGTAAATATTTCCCCCTATTCTCGGTTTAACAATGTGAATGATAAGTTTCAAAGGAACTAGACTTGTTAGGAAGCCAAATGCTAAGTTTCAAATGAATTCAAATTATTAAGAGGCCAAGAATTTGCCAAGATAATTTTCACTGATGTCATTGAGTTTAGATGAGGCCTCTCATTTTATGTGTGTTCCCTCTCCTCTTCTATTTTTCCCTGAAGAAAGCTGTATTTCCAAAATATTCCTCTTTTGGTGGGGCAATGCCACCTTTCCTGACTCATCCCACTGTCTTTGCAAGGCTCATGGGTGAACATGCTGTTAAAATTATGGGGTTGGAGGTACTTGATGTGTCTAATTTAGGTGCCTGAATTAGTAAGTGAGACGACATATAATGTCCTTGGAGATGGACCACTTCTTTAGAAAGAACCAGAGCAGAAGCCAAGTGTTCACCATGTAGTGAGGCTCACCACCTGATTTGTGCACGTATGTGTCTAAAGGCAGGTGGTGGCAATACTCAAACAAAGTGAAATTTTTGATAGACATTCTCTTTTTGGTTAGCTACTTGGTTACCTACTCTCATTTTTGTGCTCCCTTATCTACTGTAGCTCCTCTGCCAATCTCCATCTTTGTCCATTCTACATCCTCGCTTATTTTTTCACCTTTCTCTTCTCCAAAATGCAATTCAAGTTTTGGATTAGCATTTCTGGTTTTGGCCAGTTCACTATGCAAGTGCCTGGTGACTTAAATATATGTCAAAATTGCTTAATTAAAGTTTCTCTGGACTAGTTTCAGTATTCAAAAGTAGAAATATACTAAATAAAAAAAATAATAGTGTCATACTCCCAACTCATTCCTCTTTTTTCTTATGTGCGAGCATGTGTGGTTTGTTTTCCTAAGCTTCTTAATTGCCTCTTATTCCTTTCTGGCATCTTTTCATATTCCCATCAAATTCTTCCTTTCAGTCTGTTACATTTCTTTTTATCACATTTTCACGAACTTCAGAGAGAAACTCTTCTGGATTTTGTCTTTTTTGAAAGTGATCTTATCTACAGGCTTTCTCCTTCTAAATTTTTTCTTCCATGGGGAAAAAAAAAAGAAAAAGGCAGAACAACAGCTCTTCTCTGTTCTTTAAATAAATATTCATTATACTGAAGTAAGGAAAGATAACTTCACAGTACAGCTTTAAAGACAGTACTTTTCTTTGTGTTTAAATTCTGGTTTTGAACAAAACCAGAATTTCAAGAAAAGATCTGCGTAAGAAGTTCATTTAAATAAATTACTGTTTTTCAATTAAAACCTGACATTTTTTAGTGTACGGCTGGTTTAAATCCAGGATTTTGTTTGCTTCTTTGTTTGTTTCGGTCCCACTCATTAATTACTGTTTTTGCAAACAAATGGCTCAATAACTCAAGGTAAACAACTTTTTCTTGAAAAAAATCTAGTGTGAGTAAGTTTGCTGTATATCGTCTTTGAAAACCCAGGGAAGGTAGAGGAACATAACTAGCCTAGTGATCCAGGAATGCCAAGTTCTCCTCTGTCTCACTGGGGCTAAGGTTTACTTAATCTGAGATTTTCATATTTTGTTCCTTTGCAGTTGATGCAATGGAAGGTGAGGCTTTAGTTATAAAATGTCCCCAATGGAGTTCATCTGTGAAGTTCACCTGGTATCACACGGACACTAACAAAATAATTCCTGCAGAAGAAGAGGGATCACGAGTATTTTCCTTAAAACAATTTCTTTGGTTTCTGCCAACTTCTAGAGAGGATTCTGGAAACTACACTTGTGTTATACAATTGTAAGTGCAACATTGAAAAGCAAAAGTTGTAAGATTGGAGAGAAACACCTATGTTTTAATAATATATTCTAACTATTAGCTGTGGAAATTATGCCATTTTTCATGAGATACACCAATCCACGTAAATTTTCATCCTGTAATTCCTGCTTTTATGACAGGTCATTAAAATCAATCTGTGACTGAACTACAATAGTCATCCATATGTTTATAAAACAAGACTCACATTCGTTATAAGTATTTAGCATATCCCATATAAAAATACTAACATTGACATACCTTTATTCCATTTTCAAAGTTCAAATAATCGCACAAAGTCGTTCAACATGAGTGTGCAGGTGCATCCATACAAGCAAGGAGTATGTTTCCCAAGTCAAATTCGTTACCCAAATGACACTGGAAAAGGAAAAATTGTTTGTCCTACAATTGACAATTATAAGAATGCTACTATCATCCAGTGGTATAAGGTAAATAAAACCCTGATGTTACCAGTTGTAGATCAGATTACTGTGAGAAGCTATCTGCAGCCAAATAAAGGAAGTTTTCTTTTCCAGGACTGCAAACCTCTTCAGGGACAGAGATACTTCCAGGGAGAAAAATATGTTTTTATTAACAACCCGAGGAAGGAGGACGATGGTTATTATACTTGTCGATTTATCTACACTCATAAAGGAAACATGTTTAATGTATCAGCAACAAGGATTTTCATAAGCAAGGGTAAGACAGTAATTTTGCAGCTTGCTAAGATAAAGAAGACTCATGTCTACTTAAAGCAAAGGAAACTCCTTCTGTACATTAAAAAGAAAAAGAGTTGGTGGTGGTTTGTTTTATCTTTTAAACAAAACTTTAGATCAGCTTTTTTTTAGGTGAATTTTTTGGATGGGAATCCAAATGGAGCAAGATGGGGGTAAAGTCAGACCTGGCCACATTCAGCTTTTTGTTAAAAGTCTGTATCGACTCTGGTTACATATTGTTGTTGGAAGAACTGTCTGGTGGCACTTATTTCTGAAATGAAGGGTGTCCTCAATGGGGTGCCACAAAGCTCTGCTTTCTATTTGTTTGAGGGGAGAAGAATTTGTGGCTAGTGAGGATCATCTGGTGATCACTGGATCACTGATGTGTTGATGGTCTACAAATCAGTATCTTCTGGTCTTATCTAGTATTTGTTTGATAGCAGGGCTGAAAAATCTTTTAGATTTGTCTTGAATGAGACAAAATGAGCAATATGAGACAGAAAATGAGTGGAGCTCTGTGACTCCTGTGTCTTTGCCATTTTGAACGTGGCCATAATGGCTGAGGTGTGTGGACTTAGGGGGCGCCTCTGGGATGTAGTCTACTCAGGGAGGCTTTGTATTTGGATGGTGGTCAGGGGAAGAGCGTGCAGCAATCAGCAGTTCAAGATTGGATCAACTTGAAAAACTTCAAAATGTGTCTTCAGTTCTGCAATCAGATCAGTAGAAACACAGTCAGAAAGACTTTTTTTTGGGGGGGAGGGCCTTGGGTTTGGGTTGTGGATTTTTTTTTTTTTTTTTCAA
>WKFP01013170.1:5953-20040 GCA_011057875.1 Pterocles orientalis
GAAGCAAGGGGCTCAGGGGGGTGTCGGGGTCCCCGAGGAGCAGCTCAGAGCCAGTTTCAGGGTAAAATCATCCCAAGGGCTGATCTTAACGGCAAAAAATAAAGGGCAACAGGCAGCTGGAAGCAGCTAGAGCCTTCCTCTCCCAAATTCTGCCTTTCCTCCCCAGAATGTTCCAGGATAAGGCTCCAGCCCCAGCCCTCGCCCTCCTGCTCCCCTAGGCACACGCACAACAGCTCCAGTCCCCGTTAAAAAAACATTTTTAGGGTTTAAAAACCATCTGGGTTTGTAATTGCCGCATGCCTGGTGCTTTCCAACCCTCCGAGTCCATCCTGCGCGAGGAGCTCGGGACGTTCCCACCCCGGCAGCATCCTTGCCAAGGATGAATTTTTCCCCCTTTTTTGGCCCCAAAAGCAGGGTGACGCTGAGCCCATCGTGCCGTGGGATCCCACCAACGACGGGCTGAAGGCTGCACCCATCCAGCTGAGAAAGGAGCTTTTCCCGGGTACTTTCTGCGCTTTGGCAGTTTTCACGGTCCGGTTCACCCGCCTCCGGTCCCTGACGGAGGGAGGAGGACGGTGACAACCTCTGCACAATTCAAGGTTGGCCAAAGGAGGCTATAAAAAAAAAATTAATTCCAAATCA
Source organism: Pterocles orientalis (assembly GCA_011057875.1). Taxonomy (NCBI): domain Eukaryota; kingdom Metazoa; phylum Chordata; class Aves; order Pterocliformes; family Pteroclidae; genus Pterocles; species Pterocles orientalis. The sequence goes on from WKFP01013170.1 coordinate 6,596, forward strand.
GCAGGATGAGCGCAGCCTCCAGAACCCCCTGCAAACCCCTTCCCTGCGGGATGCAGTCGTGGGGTGCTCCTCCCCGAGCAGGACGGGGAGGCCAGGCTGCGGAGCCGGTCTGTGCGTAATTTCCAACCCAGCCCGGGCAGGACGGGCTCTGCACCGATCCCAGATTTTGGCCAGCACCAGTTTTCCCAGTTCAGCTCCTCTCCCTTCCGCATCCAGCCTGTGCCTCTCCATCCTGGAAGGAGTGAAAACGCCGCTGTTGCCATCGCGGTAGGGACAGGGACGGCTGCTCCCTGGCTTTGGCAAGGGGGGGATGCGCTGCCCCCCCAGTTCAGGCATCGCCCAGGCCCCCGCCCAGCCACGTGTCCCCAACCCTGCCATCACATCCTCGCCCCCAGGGTCTCTTTCTGGAGAGGAGCTCGTCAGGACCCACGTGCGCCGGGCACCTCGCCAGCACACGGTCAGACACGGACCGGGCTCGGCTCTCGGGAGGTTTTTCCTTTCCAGCACACGGAAGATTCAGATCCTCAGCACAGGGACAGCAGCGATGCAACAGGGCGAGGACGCGGATGTTCCAGTTTCACCTGCACAAATCCGGAGGTTTTGAACCCGAGGCGCTGTGCGTTTGAGCCGAAGCTGCTGCATCCATCTGCAGGCTCCGCGGGTAACGCCGGGAGAGCCGAGAGGGGACGTGGCTGGGGAGGGACAGACGCCGGTCCCCACGCGGAGGGGACGCAGGAGCTAGGGACTGGGCCAGCTCCAGTTTCCCCCAGGGTCAGGATATGCTGCTCAGGGCATCTCGGGGCAGCTCCCCCTCCCCGACAGTCAGTAGTGAGTTGTGTCCCATGAGGTATTTCTACAGATTTTGAAGCTTAGTTATCAGATTCATCCGGAAGCCAAATCCTTTTTTAAAAAATTTACTTTTTCTTCAAGACCACGACGGCGGCCAGAGGCGAGGGTGCAGGACGGGAGGGCAGGATCCACCAGCACCCCGGCAGCAAGGCTGGGCAGGGGCAGACAGCCCGAGCTTCCCAGGCTGCGTTAGGATCCAGACGACTGAGCCCAGCCCAGGGACATCATGCTGCAGGGCTGGACCGAAGCCCCAGCAGCTCCTGAGTGACCACAGACTCCTCAGCATCACTTCGGGCAAACTTCAACCTTCCCCATGAAATGCAAACTCTCTGCAGTTGCTGCAAAGGGTGAAACAGCAAACCAGGATCGGCCGGGGGGTATTTTAGCCCAGAAACAGCGAGAGCTGCCACCTCTCTTGGCTTTCGCGTTTCTGAGCTGCTGTGGTCGCACAGACACCCCAGGAGGACGAGGAAGCAGCCACCAAGCTCAAGATCAGCTGCCGTTCCCGAAGAACCCTCCGTGATCTGTCTCTTGCTCCCGGTCACCCCAAAGATGCCTCTGAATGCCCCAGCGGCTCCTGATCAGGATCCTTCGCGGCTCGACAGAAGCCGCTTCGTTCACAGCTTCTGGCCGTAGCCAGAGACAGGCTCAAGGCGCACGTCCCGCGGCTCCGAAAGACCGAGACCGCGACAGCAAGCGCCTTTGGTCCACGGACTGCTCCAACGCTTGCAGCTCTGCCACCTTCCTGCCACTCATCCGAGGGCTCTGGGGGGATCTTCCAGTGTTTGTGACGGGAACGAGCCGCCGCAGAGGAGCAGCCCTCGCTCCCCCGTCCAGCAGCGACCATCCCCTTTGGCAGGAGGCTCCAGGACACCCCAAGGGCTCAGGCGCTCTTCCTCCCTTGGACCCAACTCCAAAGCATCCAGGACCACCCTGCAAAGCCCAGCTGCCCAAGGCTGGGTCAGGTCCTCTTCTCCCAAATCCTAGCACGCCGGGGAGCTGCGCAGCTGCATGTCATCCAGAGCCCCGCGCTCCCCAGAGGTTATTCCACGAAGCTGCACGTGTCCCGGCTCAGTCTGCCTCCAAGCAGCTCTCCGGCTGCATCCCCTCTCGGTGAGGGCCAAGAACAGTTTTGCCGTAACGCCCGGAGCAGACGATCTTCCAGAGAGTCCCCTTTTCTCTCTCTATCTCTCCCCACCTCGAAGTTTCCAAGGGAGGATAAAAAAATTCAGCTGATCGTAAGACAGTATATTTCTCATGCTGAAAATTAAAAAAAAAAAGACATAAAAAATAAAACTTTCAAAAAATTGTCAATAGTGCCACGACATTCTTTGTTCTGCAAGGAGTCCCCGAGCTGGGCTCAGCTGTCCCGGTGACCCCTCTCCCGCAGCCAGGAGCTGAGTTTCTCGTTCCCGTTCTGCTGTGCTTCTCGGGAGTCTTGAACCCTCTTCTCTGGACAAAAGAGCTTGAGAGCAGAAGCGGCACCGCAGAAGCAGGTTTCACCGTCGCGTGCCTTCTGGGCGACGGGATGGCAACAATCAAACTCCTGGTGGGGGAGAGAGAGGGGAGAGGGATCAAACAGCCCGCTCCACACGGCAGGATCTGTCCCGGACCGCGGCTGGTTTGGCACGAGAGCGAGCACAGGCTTGTGTGGGCACAAATACGCACGAGCAAGCAGCAGGCGGCTTGTTCCCCTCCCCGAGGAGAGCTGGGCAACAGCGAAGGATCAGGGAAGGAACAGGCACGGTTTCTCTGGGAGGGTTTTGTGTTTTCTTTGCAAGCAGAGGGAACAGAGCGGTTTACCTCTGACCCCGCGGGATGGGGGACAGACCCGCGGCGCACACGTACCATCAGTGACAGCGCCAAGCTGGGCGAGGCAGCCTCGCTACGTGGAGGGTTCGGTCTCCGGCTTCTGTTTGGAGATAAGCTGAGCCTCCTTCAGCGACAGGTACACCTCCTCCTGCGGGTCGTAGTAGTAGAACTTGCGGATGTAGGAGATCAGGGGCCTGGGGAAGGAACGGGCAGAAGCTTTAACCCTCAGCCACAACCACACCAAAGGATAACCAGAACCTCTCCCCGGCACAGCGGGAACCACAGCCTGCATCACACGGCTGGGGCAGATAAAACCTCGCTCCCGAGCTGGTCACCACTCCCGCACGCATCCCTGCACACTTCTCTGCTGTCCCAGGGCTGAAAATATCCACTGTGCCCTCCCCGAGCCCTCGCCACAGATAGAGACGCCGTCAGGGAGGAAAACCCGAGAGAGCCGTCCCCAGGCCAGTCCCCAGGACTCACTTGGGCAGCGGGAGCTCGGGGATGTGGTCTATTCGGACCAACTGCCTGATGCGAAAGCGGCAAAGGTGCTGGAGGGATTTGACGTTGCTGAACCTGGAGACGGGATACAGGAGCTGGACGGGCGTTGGAGGGAGACCTTCGGGAAAAAAAAAAGAAAATTGGAGACAAGTGTTATATTAGAAAGGAACCACTACTGATGGAGAAAGGAGACGCTGGCTCTCGGGAGCCGGAGCTCTCTGCAAGGCTGTTCGGTATCAGATCTTCCCAGGAGCCCACGGCTTCGGAGCTGCTTGGGACTGGGGAGCCAAACCTTCCCAGGGCCATACCCCTTTGGTAATCTCTCCAGCCTTCCCCACAAGCTCTGATGCCATGGGGGGACTGTGGAAAAACAGATCCCAGGACACCGCAAGCTCCTACCCACCCCGTCTCCCAGGAGCAGCAGATGAAGCGTCACTTTATGCTGAGAAGCGACGGGGTTTGGAAAGGCTGCAGAAGGCAGAGGGGAAGGCAGGCAGCATGACCCGCACGTAGGCTTTGCTCTGCAGAACCCTTTTTGGGTAGTTCTAGCGAGGCGTTCAAAAGCCGGGGGATTCGGTCAGCTCAAGCTGTGCCAGGGTTGCTCATTCCTGGGGTCACGAGGCTGGGCACAAAGGCAGCGGCAGCAGCTCCGCTCCCCACGCGAGGCTGAAAGCAAGAGTCACATCCAGCCGCTTCCCCGCCCCACAACCTCCTCCTCCCCCAAACTGAAGAGCAACAATCGAGCCCACAGAACCCAGGGGTCAGCAGGAGCACTAGAAGGATCTCTGGGAGCTGGGTTCATTCACAGCACAAGGTTTTATCTGTCTTTACAGAAGGATCCAAAGCTAGTTACTCTCTAACCCCCTCCTGCCGGCTTGTCTCGGAGGCCGGCAGAGTGAAAGGAGAAAAGGGAAAGCTCTTCACACCAAGATGGGCTCAAAACTGCTCCAGGCAGCTCAGGAAGCTGTGAGCCAGCTTTTGAGAAAGCAAAGAACAGCAATCAATTGAAGGCTGGATTCTTCCCCCCCTCCCTTCTTCTCCTACCAAAAAGGAATTCGCCTCCGGGAGCTCAGCCAGCAGCTCAGCGCTGTGCCGGAGCCAGCGCCGGGAACAGCCCCCTCCTCCGAGCACCCGTGAGCACTTCAGCAGAACAGCACCAAGGAGCTCGCTGGGGAGACACGGATCCTAAATGTCCTCCCACTAAAAATCACAAAATCAGCACGAGACCTGGTTTTTCAGGGATGAAGCTGCAGCGACCCCCAGGAGCGCCCACGTCCGATGCTGCACCCAGACGGAGTGGAGCAGGACAGAGCCAGCAGCACAGACAGGGACCGGGCAGCACGGGGCTGTTTGGGGCAGATAGTTTCTTTTTTAAATTATATTTTCCTAGAGCAAGTCCTCTCTAAGGTATTCACCTGGAGTCCCAAGCCCTCAAAGCTCTGTTCTCAAGGGGAAGAAATCTCAGGATCAGGGAGGTGAAGCATCTTTAAGTTGAAATTTTTTTTTTTTAAAGGCTGGGTACGTTGCAACCAGCTTTACAGCCCTCTCCTCTCCAGAGCAGCCACCTTATAAATCAGTTTTCCAGCTACTGGCGGTCTCTGCAGCAGAGGGCAACACTGAACAGATCCGGGCTGGGATGGGAAAAGGGAACATCCCACCCAGAGGGCACACCCCAGCCCTCCTCCCCTCCTCCAGACCAGGAGCTCTTTGGGCTGAGCCCTCCCCGGGGCCACGGTTGCTGTCACCATCAGGGGCTGCGGGGACGACGATACGGAACACATTTCCTATCACTTCACTCGCAGATTTACTGCGGCGATCCTCACTCCGCTTCACCGCCGTCACCCGTCTCAGGGTGTTCTCCTTTCTGCTCTTTGTTCAAAGCATCGCCGCTCACCTCCCCTCCAAATTCTGCCCCCCACTGCTGCTCACCAGCAGGTAAAGGGCACATTCACCCATCTGGTAGATTCTTCCATTTCTTTCACATTAGATTTTTTTTGGCTAGCTTGCTGGTACCCCAGAAAACCAGAAAAAATTAAGGTACAGGAGATACCGGTCCAGCCGTCTGCCTGGATTTAGCAGGAGGGAGATGTGAGCCCAGTTCAGGAACTGGAGTTTGATGGATGGGGAAACAAGCCCTCTGCAATCCCAACAGCGTGCAATCGAACGTGCTCCGACAGAGCTGCGCTCACACTCCCTCCCTGCTTGCAAGCACCTGCCTGTTGATGGGCTCAGCACCACGGTCCCCCCAGGGACTCTGAATCGACAGGATCTTCTGCTCGAGGCTCACTTGGCAACGCTCCCACGTGCTCAGTTTAATGTCTCTCCCTTTGACAGCCCCAGGTGGGTCTCAGCTCAGGGAGAACTGAGAAATTCCAAAGGTTTGTAAGAAGAGCGGTGCTGAGACTGAGAGAAGGAAGAAAGGGGAGTTTTAGCAGCCAAATAACTGCTTGTAGAAGGAATAGCTTTGAGTCTCCAGCTCCACTTGCCATAGCATGAGATTGTACCACATTTCCATACTCCTGGAAATAAAGGTTTGGGAAGTCTCCTCACCGCCACGAGTAAGTGCTGCAGCTGCCGAGTGCAGATCTGCTCCCCAGCATCCTCCTGAGGAGGCAGCGGGATGCGGAGCAGGACAGAGCGCAGCAGAGCAAAGCCACCCAAGGGGGCTCTCTGGGGCAGAGCAGCAGCTAATCCCAGAGCAAAACACCCCCAGACTCACCGGGAACCCTGGAGCGGAGGAAGTAGAGAAACTTCCCGTTTTTGGAGTGCATGATCGCTCTCTTGATGAACTCCACCACAGACTGGCAGCGGTCTTCAAACTTGGGATGGCACCACAGGCTGAAGGTCCCTGCCAGGAGAAGAGAAAAGATTTCATGTCACAGGAGCACTGGTGGCACGAGGTGACATTTAGCCGTGAGTCTGATGTTCTTGAAGACCCGGTGAATACCCCAGGCTATTTCTCATCGAGCTGGGATGAGGCAGGCCACTCAGAGGAAACACCAGTGGCACCAGCTTGCAAGGATGCTGTTCCAGTGGGACCAGCGCTCTCCAGGAGCTGGGGATACGCAGAAAGATGTGACACGACTGCTGTAACCCAAGCGTGGCCACAAGTCATGCTTGCCTGAACCTGCAAACAGCCTCCAACGACTGCGAGGGCTAAAACTCAAACTACCAAACACACAGAGCGCTGGCAGACGTCCCTGCTCCCCTGCAGCATCCCACCAGCAGCGCTCCCAAAGAACTCATCAGTGTTAAACCCACACAGACGGGTACCCACAAACAGGGACCCCCCTGCTGAAGCCCTCTTCTGCCAGCCCGACGGCTCTCAAGGATCACTTGTCCCAAAGCAGGCGCAGAAGCAGCCTTCAAACACCCGAATTCAAATTACTGTCAGGCTAGAACCAGGGTCAGGATCTGCCGACACCGTCCTGCCGCTGCTGTTACCCGACACGCCGTACACCCCGAGCTGGAGCGGCAAACTGAAACCGGAGCTGGGCAACCCAGGGAAAGCAGGTCCCTGAACCTGTTTACACATCTCGAAATAGGTGAACCTGCCTCGGGCCGGTGTGGGAGCAATGATCGGGGTTAGCGCTTGCTAAGCAACCAGGAGCAGCAAGCGCAAGAGTCAGTAATTCTTCTTGGGAATCTCGGAGCTGAACGAGCCTTTAAAAGCGGTCAGTCGATGCAAAGGACAAAGCACAAACACCAGCACCCCCAGCCCACCTAAAAAAAGACAAAAATCCTGGCTTCTTCCTCTCATCTACTCGAAACCTGAAGGTCAAGCATTTATCTCTTTACCATTCCCCCAGCCTCACCATTTGTCACCTTCATTGGTTTATCAAAGTGCTCAGCTCGGCAGTTTTCCACGCTGCCGCAGCACGCTCAGCACCAGGCAGCCGGGCTGGGGGGGGACAGGGGGCTGCCGACACAGCCCGGAGCTCTGCACCCAAAAACTAAACCCTGGGTGCTGTGCCATGGCTGTGAGCACTGCTCCGGGGAAGGCAGCGGCTCCAACCTCCATCCATGCAGCAAGAAGGAAAAAGGGAAGGACATCCGGCTGTGGAAGCTCCGGGAACGGACATATCCCGGCCCCGAAACAAGCAGCAGCAAGAGAAGTTTGCTCCAAAACCCACTGATGACAAAGCATCCCGTGTGGGCAGCCTCTCATCTCCTCCAGCCGCAAGAGCTTCTTGTAATTTCTCTAAGGACAGGGTGTGAAAACCCCTCGTAGGCAGCGGCCAGGGCCAAGGGACCCGGCATTCATTCTGGGGCATCCTCCCACCCGAGGGGCCAGGGGCCAAAGCGCTGCCAGGTTCCTCAGCTCTGCACCCGCCAGGCGAGCAGGGGTGGAAGGAGGCAACGGCCACACCCCTGGGGCAGGGGGAAAAGGACGAGCTTTGCTCCGGAAGGTCGCAAAGCGCTGTTTTCTGCAGCAGGTTGGCTCCGAACCCTTTATTTTCAGACACATTTAATGACAAGGCTCCACAGGCAGCTGTTATTAACGCTTGCCCACTGGTTACAGGGCAGCTTCCCCCACTCCCCGTGCATCCAGCCTCTCGGGCACCCTCCTGGGCATCCTCCAGAGCAGACAAAGCACGGGGGCGAGGCGATCGAGAGATCACGGGGAAACAAGCTTCATTTTGGGAAGCACTGACAGCCACGAACGATGGCTCTTGCTGTACGTCACACCTCAGCGACGCAGGATCCCAAAGACCTTGTTTGTCTTCGTCATTTTCTTCAAGTCCAGTTTTCCGAAGCCAGGCAACACAGGAACTCCTGTATTCCCCAATTTTCCAGTTATTTCAGAGTCTCCTGTTTCAGGAGAGTCACTGCTAGAGGCACAAGTCAAACACAGCTTCTAAGGGCTCTCGCAGAGCCTCAGCCCAAGAGTGAGGACACGCGGCTGCTGCTCCCCCTCTTCTGCCAGCTCCATGCCCAGAGCACTGGTCCGGGACCCTGCGATCAGACTGGTCCCAGTCAGGGGTCCCTGCTGTCAGCAGCATCCCCAGACCGCCCACAGCTCTCACCTCGGTAGTGCTCCATCCGGGTGTGGTGGGTGATGCCCTGCGAGCGAAAGCTGAGGCTCAGGATGTAACGAGGGTCAGAGCTGTCTCGAACCAGAAAGGACCCGTCCGGCTTCCCCTTCAGCTTCATCTCCGCGTCCTCCCAGTTCATGGGTCCCCAGTACCACCCGCACTAGGAGAAGAGACAGCCGGAACTTCAGCAGGTACTTGCAAGAAAGATTTTATCAGCAACCAAACACAACACAATTTGTTCATTAACGCCAGGACGGAAATGTCTGGTCGTACCCACCCAGGAGCAGAGGGTTGGGACACACCACTCCCGAATGAGAGCCGCACCATCGCATCCCTCACCCCCCAGAAACGCCAAAAGAACAGATGAGACTGCTACACCCCTCCCACGCACAACAAAATGCTTCCCTGGACTCCAAGACCTCACTGGGAGCAAGGCAGGAGGTTTATTTTTTTCAGTCCTGTCCTAATCCCATGCTCCCAAGCATGCAAAAGGGATGACCGGTCCCCAAAGCCAGAGCCCCAGCCCACAGCCTTCTCCTCCTGGCTTTCGCCCCATGTCACCGTTACCTTCTCCAGCTCTCGCAAGCTGGCGGCGAAGCTGCTGGAGTCGGGGCGGTAGAGCGGGCACTGGAGGTGCGGGGCGGGCTGGCCGGGCATCGCCTCCGTCGGCCGCAGCGGGACGATCCGCGGGAAGGCGTCTGCAGAGGGAGAGACACCCCGGCCACCGTCACCCCTCAGGAGTCACCCCAGGGACCACCCGCCCGTTCCCCCTACACGGCTCTAGAGGTGGGTGCAGAGCCACGGCAGGGAGGGGGACACTGGGCTGAGCGATGGGGGGACAACATCCCCATGGGGGGACAACATCCCCATGAGGGACACGGCGGGAGCCGCTGCCTTGCTCTTCCACCTGCGATTTCTGTTCGCTAGCTGGGAGGGAAGGCAAGGGGAGTGCCAGGCGGCACAGGATGGCACACACATCCCAAAAAATAGGTGTTAAAGCCCTCGGGGTCCTGAAGGAAACCAAAAGCAAAAGGGAGGATGCCCAGGAAGCACCCCCGTGTGCCGTGCAGCGGGATGGCCGGCTGGCAAAGCTGGGCTCCTGCGCTGAACCCTGCTCCCACGGCTCTTTCCCAACACTCATCAGCACGTTACCTGACACAGAGCAAACCGGGGCGGGCTGCGCTTCCGCCAAACCCCAGAGGAACCAGAGAAAACGGGAGATGTAAAGCTGGTGCAACCGCGAGCTTCAGAAAAACCACCGCGGCCAACGAGAGCCACAGCAGAGGGAAAGCGGAGCCTGGACACCCCAGTGCCCTGAGCAGGCAACGCAGGCAGCACCGTTGCTGTTAAAGCCCAAAGTGCTGCCTTAAAATTTACCAAGAAAACCCCAAAGTCCAGATCCCTGAAGGAAAAGCCAGAGCCCGGCTGCTGAAGCTAAGCTGACCTGGGGCGTGGGGCGGAGGAGGCGGAGGCAGGGGGAAGGACTGCAGGGAGGAGCCCATGGGACCCACTAGGACAGACGTAGGCAGCGTCCCACTGATATCATCTAGGAGAGAACAGAGGCGAGAGAGGTTCAGAGAACAGGAAAGCAAGCGAGCTCGGAGCCTCGCACGCACACGTGCACGCTCACACGCGTTCCTGGAGCAAAGGAGCCCCTTCTCCAGCCCAGCGAGCTCCTCGCATGCAGCTTGCGGCACAGCACAGGCACCTACAGGAGATTTCAGACCCAGCACATGGGTTTAGGGCTGACTTCACCCATCCTAAGCTGCTCCTGCTCATCCAGGAGGATGTGGAGCAGCTAAGGCAGGCTCCCGGAGCAGCAGCCTCCCAGGGAACCCCCATTTCCACCGACCAGAGAGCACAGAAGGGAACTGGCCTCGCTGGGCGATGGGTGGGAAGGGGGGAAAGTTTCCAAAAAGCAGCAGAAATGCTTTGAAACCAGCACGTTGCTCCGCCACCGCCCTGCCCTCCTGGCTGAGCTAAGAGGAACACTGAAGCTTCCAACAAACAGCAAAAAATTATTTGCTGGGGACCCCCAAGACACTCCTCCACCGTCCCTGCAAGGACAGACGGACAGATCCTGGGCTCCCACGGGACGCACGGCACAGGATGCTCTCCGGGACGGTACCTAGCAGGCTGAGGCTCCTTCGCGGTGGAGGCGGTGGAGTCGGAGGGTGAGGGGAGGTGAGTCCTCGCTGGGAGATGTCCACGTCCACCAGCGACACCGTCTCACCTGGGGGATGGCGGAACAAGACCGTTAGTGGGGAACCTTCTCACAGAGGGTGAGCACGGGGGGAGAGGGGAAGGGGCAGGAACCTCGGCTGGGTTTGGAAAATAATCTCATTCGCTGTTTGCAAAACAGGTTTCCCTGCTGCAGCGCTTTGGAGGCATCGATCGGCTCCTGGCGGGAGGGAATGACACCGGTACAGGTGCCTGAGCCCTGTCCGAGCCCAGCACCGGGAGGAGGGGATGAGGAGGGCACCGGGGATGAGGAGGCACCGGGGATGAGGAAGGCACTGCGAGACCTCTTCAGCACCGAGGTCCTGTGTCAGGCAGAGCTCATCAACGGCACCTCGTACAACGCTCGGGAAGGGGTGTCACAGGTCTGCTGCTGCAGGACTCCCAGATAACACTCCCGTTAATGCCAGCTGGACTTTGCCTGCAAATGCCTCCGACGATCCAACAGAAATACCTCCTACCCCAAAGGCCACGAGGGTACCAGCTCTTAAAATTAATCAGAGGGAGCTGGACAGGCTTTTACATGAAATAACTGGAGTTCACCGAAGCGTAGAAGATACTGCTTGGGGAAAATAACGACATAAACTAAGACGTCTAACTGAAAACCAGAAAAGCTTAAAATTAGTCTAAAATCATGGGAGAGGAACGAAGGCATCAAATCAAGGTCAAAGCATCAGCCTCGGTACGGGACCGACATGGAGTCAGAAGGAAAAACCCAGAGACTCTAAGTGGTGCTACCACAGCCAAGGCATCCTTTTCCAAAAAAAAAAAAAAAAAATCCGTCTAACCAGGCTCTGATGAACCACCAACGCTGCAACCAAACCATCCCGAAAGCCTGACCCATGGTCTCAAGGACAGGGAAACCGGCGTGCTGTAGATTTCAATTCCTGCGGACAGGGCAGTCCCGCTCTGCTCCAGATACCGCAGCAGCATCGCCCACCGCCGGCGTATTTACCGCCCACCACCCGGCCAGCATTGACTCAGCTTCCTCCAGGAGCCCCGTCTATTAATAAGCGACGTTCAGGGGAGCATTCAGGGCTGGTCATTATCCCAGGTACCTTCTCCCTGGGGGTTTATGGGTGTGAGCACGCACGCAGCCACTCTTTCATTTCCACACCCTAAAGTGCCCGGGCTGCATTCATCCCGTACAAACAAAAACAAAACGCAACCGGACCCGGAGGGGCTGCAGGCAGCCTCTAAACCCTCCCAGCGCAGCAGGAGCTGCAGGGGAAGGCTGCGGGGGACTCACGGACCCGAGGAGGAGTCGGGAAGGGCGAGGACACCCTTTGCTCGCCCCACGCGCTAACGCAAAAGCAAACCGCCGGGCTTTTGAATCCCGTCCCCCTCGGGTGGTGCCACTCTGGGAAAATCCCCGATACAGCAGCCACCAAAAAAAACAAGACCTCAGAGGTGGAAGAGTGAAGTCAACAACAAATCAAAGCGATTAAAATCCAGACAGTCACCTTGGGGATGCTTCCGTGGTCCTCCGCAGAGGGAAAACCCCTACGAGGGCACTGCTGCTGTTCACTGGCAAAAACTGACGTAAGTAAATTTAAGACTGATTAATAGGATAAACAACGAAGCAAATCAACCTCCCAAATCTAAAGCAAAAACTTGTCCGCTCCAGGTTCTCCTCTAGGGTTTCTCTGGAGGAAAAGCAGCTCACTCCCATCCACGCACCCGTCACCAGCACGCAGAACTACGGGCTTTCCACTCGCAGCAGCAGCCAGCAAAGCAGCAGGAGCAGCTTCTGCTTTCGCCAGCCCTGACCTGCTAAATAAACGCACACGACGCTCGCGGGAAGCCGGTCGCATCCCACCAGGAGCATGTTCTCTGTGTATCGCCTCGCTATCGCGACATGGGCTGCAGGGAGGTGGGGACAGAGAAGCGAACAAGCAGCGCCGCAGCTGAACCGCCCCCAGTGCCTCCGCTGCTGCAAGAGCCGAACGAGCTCCGAGGAACCGCCGGAGCGGCTCAGCAGCTCCCAGTTACTCGTTTCCAGCGAGTCAAACGAACGCTCTGCCTTGAAGGTCACTTCTCTGGAAGACTTCGCTGCCACTTCGTCCTGCTCGGGGACACAGACCCTGTGCCAAGCTCTCCAGCTGCTGAACACCAACACCGACACCGAGAGGCGGTTTTCAGCTCTCCCCACCCCTGCTATCATCACACAATCCCACCTCAACCCTCAACATGAACTGATTTTGAACGTGACCTTCGCAACGAGCCACGCAAAACCCCCCGCAGCTGATAAGGACCCACTGGGGACCTCAGACCCCCGCTCACGTGTGTCTCCAGAGGGGAAACAAGCCCCACGCCCGGTGCCCAGCACCGTTTTGCTGACGAGCCCACGCCACAACAGGCACATGACGGTGACGAGGAGCTTTCTGTACCGCAGCTTTCAGCCGCCAGCGGAGCAGGACTTCCCCCTCGTGCCATTTATAAACCAGCCAGCTCCCCGCCAGCAGCAGAAAAGGGAAGGTCCGAAACCAGCGGGACACGAGGAGGGGAGGGAAGCATGCAGAAGGTGACAGCGCTCCACAAAAGGAGGTTTCAGTTCCCACAGCCGTCACCCAGCGGAGATGCTGACAGTGGTGTGCGGTCCAGGGGGGATGCGGGGCTGGGGCTTGGCCCCTCGCAACCCACGGGAGGGGAGCATCCAACTGCTCTGGATCTACAGGGGATTACCCAAACCTCTGGGATGCAAAGAGCCCTGCGTGGAGGAAGGACCTTCACCTCCAAGAGTGCAACAAACGCACGTTTCAACAGAAGGGATTGCAAAACGCTGACGTGCAACGGCCACGTTGTTTACAGCTCCTCTTGCTTGGGGTTTGGGGCCAAAGGGGCTCTTGCACAGAGCCCGGTTCAGCACGGAGGCAACGCTCAGTGTCCGTGAAGCTTTCAAATCCTTACCTGTGAAGAGGGGGCTGAACACAACCGGGGAAAAGGCACTTTGAGTTCTTGTCAGTCTGTGTTTCCTGTGGAAATAAGAAAAAATATTGTTAGTAGAGA
>WKFP01013171.1:22654-35856 GCA_011057875.1 Pterocles orientalis
AGACGATGGTGCTGTGGTGCCGCTTGTTCTCCAGGCACCAGGAGGAGAGGCCCTGGATGGACTCCATGGTGTTGGTCACCGCCTGCAGCTTCCTGTCGAGCGAGGCCTCCAGCGCGCCGGCCGAGGAGGAGGCGGCGGCCGAAGAGGAGGAGGAGGAGGCCCGGCCGCCGCCTCCGCCGCCCGCCGCCATCTTCCCGCCCTGCTCGCCCAGCCGGGCCGCGCGGACGGCGGCGGCGCCGCGGCCCTCCCCGCTCCGCTCTCGGCCCGGCGGGGCCCGGGCGGCGGCGCCTCAGGAGGCGGCGGGGCCCGCCGCGGCGGGGCGGGGATAGGCGGCGGCCTCCTGCACCGGGCCGAGGATAGACTGCGGGCGGCGGCGCCGCTGCTCCGAGGGCGATCGTTCAGCCGCGGACCCTCAGGCCCGTCCCACTGCCCCGGTCGGCGTCTGGGAGCGGCGACGGCGGCGCGGTCACCGGCCGGCCCCCCCCGCGCGCAACGCCCGCCCCCCCGCCGCCATTTTGTGCCGGGCTCCCTCACACGGGCCGCCGCTGCGCCCCCTCCCCTCCGCGCCTGCGCTGCCCGCCCGCTGCGCATGCGCCGGCCCGCCCGGCTGCACCGCGCCTGCGCCGTGCGCCCCGCCCCTTTGCGCGCGCCCCCGGCCGTGCGCGCCTGCGCGGTGCAAGATGGCGGCAGCCGTGAGGGGAGAGGGGGGGAGGCCTGGTTACAACACCGGGACTGCGAACCGGCTTCGGTCTTTAAAAATAACCCGTTACGGTGAAAATAAAGGAGAGGCGGCTCCTGCCACTGCCGCACCCCCAGGGGGGCCCTGCAGCCCCCAGTTCCCTCACAGCCCCCTCTCCCCCCCCTTCTTTCCCCACACAGCCAAGCCCCCCCTCTCCCTTTATCTAGAAAATAAGCATAGCGGTGATTTGTTTTAAAAAATATGACTTTAATCGCTGTGCTGAGGAGAGCAAGGGGAAGAGAGGGCTGTCCGAGATCCAGTGGGGGCTGTGGTGTGAGGAGGGGGCGGCGGCGGCCCCCTCAGTCTGTGGACTCCAGCACGGACTCGCTGAGGGCCAGGTCCCAGTAGTGCTCGGCGCCGTGCTTCTTAAAGTGCTCCCGTGCCATGTTCTCCGTGGGGCACTGCTTAAATTTCATTTCACCGAAGCTGCGGTCCTTCGCTGTGCCCTGGGAGGAGAAAAGGGAGGCGTTCGGACCCAGCTCCAGGGGAAAGGCACAGGGAACACGGCTCCATGCAGCTCCAGGAACCCAGGAATGAACATTTTTCCAGGGTGAGGCGTGACTAGGAGGAGCACTGTACCCAGGAGATGCTCCTCGTTCTGCTGCAGCTCAGAAAGACTCAGAGCAGCAGGTCTGTGTCCGATACAAAGCCTCAGAAGATAATTTCTGCCTCAACTGCTGTCAGACAGGACTCGCCTCCCGCCAGCCTAAGCCCCCGTATTGAGCTACGCCCACAACTCACCTCCCAAACCAGAGAGCATTTGTTTGTTTTCTTAACGGACTCCTCGTCGGACTCATCATCATCTGAAAAAACCACAACCAATAAAGCTGATTTTAGCCCCGAACACAGAGGAAGAGCCCCTTCGCCCCCCCTCTGCACAGTCCGACACTTACCCTCTCCCTTTGTGTTCGATGTCTGCTCGTCCCATTTTATTCGATGAAGCATAAGACGTTTGAATTTCTTCTGTGCTTTTGGGCCTGGGGAAGAATTGAGACTCAACGATCACAAAAAAAGTCCTTTTACCTTCAGTTTTCAGGAGGTTTTAGAAAGCAGTAGAAGCCAAACAACGCCAAGTAAAGTGCAGCCGGGCTGATTCAGCGCTAACACCCCTGGGGTGGTCGAGCCTTTCCCGCAGCCTTTGGCAGGGCACTCAGCTCTCAGCCACCTCGGGATTTCCTGCTGCCAAAGAGGCTCTTCAATGCCTCACAAAAATTTCTTAGAACAGCACAAACTGTGAGGCACCGTGGCAGACTGAGAACCGAGGCTCTCCTCGCTCCAAGCATCCACTCAGAGCATCAAGGATCCAAACCAAGCGCTTTTCCCCTCAACATCAAATATGCCGGATTTCCTAATGGTTACAGTGTGCTCTGCAGCCAGCACTAACCCCATTAGAGCTGTAATTAAGGGAGTTTCAAACGGCCTCTTTATTTCCTCGTCCTTCCACAACCCTCAGTCAACAATTTTCACAGTAATTTCGAACTCTACGCTGTGCCCAAAAGCCTGCCTCCGAAGTACTCACCTCCTTCTACCACCACCACGTTGACATCTTTGTGTAAAACCACCACTCCTGTTAAGTACAGCTGGCCAGCATTCGCCTCGATTTTGAATTTTTTTGCTGGATTGCTCAAGTTTCTGACCCTAAGGATAGGATTAAAAAAAAAAAAAAAAAAAAGTTTGTGGGAAAACAGAACTATTATCACCAGCCACAAGAGTTCCCTACTCTGCCTTGACTGGGTCCAGCGTTTCCTCCTCCAGCTCCTCAGGGGCTTCACCCACACCTCAAAATGATGCACATTTGTTTTCGGACTGCTCAGAGAGGCTGTGTCCATCCCTTCCCATTCTCATTTCATTTAGATCTTGAAAGTTTCATGATTTCTGGACGTCAGTGTTACCAGGTTAGCTCTGACAGCTCATCAGAAACTTCAATCCCAGCTGCAATGCTCCAAACCTGGCGTGTTTTCAGTGCTCGGCTGTAACAGGATGAGTTAAGGGCAGAGCTAACACGTCTTTTGGGACGGTGCAATTGCTACAGGCTGGGATTCAGTCCTGCCACTGAATGCTGCTCCTCTCTATCAGCACATTTTCTACAGGGTGTATTTAGAAAGAGAGACACGGTGAACCACCGCCAGCCCAGCGCTCACCTGTACACAGCTATGTGAACTCCCTGCGAAACATCTTCTTTCAGCTTTTTAACCTTCTTCGCTTTTCGCTGTTCCGCTGTGAGCTTTCTCGCAGCATTTGCTTCTTCGTGAGCTCTGGATGCAAAGAGAGATGCAGCAATAAGAACAATGCAGCCTACGATGTCCCCGTTACAGCATCGAAACGGATCCTTTTCTTCCTAAGCACAGAATCCACAGATCCCAAAGCAGTTTCAATTCCTGACCAGATTTCTGCCTCCACCTGCTTGAATTAAAAGCACGTGGGCTTTTTTAATCCAGTCACCAGTCCAATTAACAACTGCAACGACAATCATCGTCACAGCAAGAAACTCATTTAACAGAGGGCATGAAGCCACTCTCCAGTGGCAAGAGCTGATCACCAAGACCCAGCTCCCCTCAGGCCTCGGGAGGGTCACTCAAAGGCAGCTGAAACAGGGTGTAAGAGCAACGTGCAGAGGGACACTGCTTCTGCTTTGCTGCATCACTTCCAGGATTTCATCCTCTACAAACAAATGCAGCACCACCACTAAATCCATCTAAAAATGACCCAAAAAAAGGTATAACGTGCCACCTACTTCTGTCTCTTCGCCATCTGCGCTCTAACGTGAGCTTCGACTTTTGTTGGGTCCTGAACAGCTTCTGTCCCCAGTACTCGCATCAAGTTTGAAATTCTTACTACAAGGGAAACAGGAGAGGAGCTGTGAGAGGCTCCTGTCAGGCACCAGTTTGCCATAATGGTAAAGCACAGAAACACCAGGCACGCTCGCAGGCTCAAAAAGAGGGACTGGATCACACCAACACACCCCGACACACAGATCCATGCAATCCTGCAGCATTCCTGTGCCCACACAGCCTGGGCCACCGGTTTGACAGCGAAGTGGCCACGTTAGCCCAGAGCTCTGCTCGCAGCCTGCCCACCACAGCCGCCAGTTACCTTTGGGCTCTGGTGGTGGCATCAGGCCCAGCCTGACTTTCTCTTGAAGCTCCTTCTGAGCTTCTCTCCGAGTCTGTCGCCGTAATTTCTTCTGCTCTTTCTTAGTTAAATAAACACCCAAGGTCACTGGTGTGTCACTGTCCACTGGGAAGAGAAACGAGGTAAATAAACATAAATCTGCTTTTGAAGAAGCAAGAGAAAATACTGCCGGCAACCGTTACACCCGTCCCACGCTCTGCTATATCCACACTCCATTAACAAACCCAACCTCGGCAGCGCTGCAGGCTGTCTGCACCAAACACGGAACCAGGGAAACAGCTTTTGGCTATTTTTTAATTTTACTGAAAATTAAAATACTGTGTGGTTGTTTTATGTGCCCTCCTCAGGGGAAGAAGGTCAAAACCCGCCTGCCGGAGGTGAGGACCTGGTCTGCACGGCTACCCCGGCCAGCGCAAGGCAGGCCATCGAGAGGTAAACAAGCTACTGGTAACTGGGACAGGTTTTACACCAGGTTTCCAGAAACAGGGCAGAGACTCTCCCGATTCCAACTATCTTTGCAGAGCTTTCAGGCTTATCTTCACACGATTTCTTCTCCTCACAGGGACAAGAGACACTGGGCTGCAGTGCCACGGGGCTCACATGCTGGTTCACCCCACTGAGCTCCGAGTACCTTGTGTGTAGCTTAACAGCAAAGTCAACGGAAACGGGGGCAGTACCTGGGGGGTTGAGCTGTGCTGGGTGCTCCACCAGGTTTGTGATCCCAAAGTACTCATCCTTCTTTGAAGACGTTCCGCCTTTTCTAGAAAGGAGAGAGTTGGGGGCATCACTGCAAAACCGCCAGCCTGAAATCCCGTGTTCCCTTAAACGCAAGCCATGAAAAAATAAAAACCAAACCACTTCCCTTGCGCCAGCCGTGGTGGGTACGTGACAAATCCCCACCCAAAGCACAGCTCAGAGCCTGATGTGCTGAAGGAGACACACAGTGACGTAGCAACGTGTAGGCGTCTCCCTCAGTGCAATACCCACCTACGTTTCATGGTTAGGAGGCACGCTTCCCACAATCCTACTGTGAACAAGACTTACACAGAACCCTCACTAATGCTTGGAAAAAAAAAAGACCCACCAAAACACACCACCTACTTTGGGCCAAAAAAAATCCCCCTAACCCCGCAGCAGACACATTCTTAGTCGCTGGAAGGACACTGCCTCCAACAAGGGAGAAGGGCAGCTGCCTACCGCCAGCCCCAAGAGACTTTGGGAGCAAACCCAGTATCCACCTGGACCTCAGAGCTCAGGGAGGGGGAATTCAACAGCTCAAGTACGTCTGGCCCAGTGCTCACCAGACCACCACGTTATCCCCGAGAAGCTGCCGAGTTTCCTCCCATGTCAGAATGATCCTGGCAAGTGAAATACTTACAAGTCAAGGCCGTTAGGGATGATGTAGGAGTCCCACCACTCTATCTCCGGGATCTCCCCCTCCTTCAGCTCCTTCTTAGGGGTAATAAGAGCCAATTTGGTGGAAGTGTGTATCCCTGTCTTCCTGGCAGCCTGCGAGATCTCTGCCTGCAGTTTTTCTAGTTGAGCCTGGGAATAAGGAGAGGAAAACAGCACATAAAGGTCATTCCAAAACTGCACAACCTTCAGGAAAAGCACAGTATGTATGCACCTGCCGATTTATTCTTTTTAAAACAATCTGAAGCAGCCTGCAGAAGAAACCACACAGCACATGATGGTGGAGTACTACTGCAGAAGATCACAAACTTGCCAAAAACCTGCTCTTATCACAGAGCCTTCTAAGAGCCCCAAAGGAATGTCTCCCTAGGCATCATATCCCTGGACTTTTCTATCTAAGGAAGCTCTTCTCTCCCCTCTCCCCAAGAACTCAGGCATTTTACCAAGATTCTTTTAAATCTCCACCTCTAGGGTGATCACTTCTGCGGAAAGAACACTTGACCAGAAAACGATCTTTTCTCTTTGGAAATGTTCCCAAAAAAAAGAATTTCTCTTCCATCAAGTGAAACTAGCTGTAAGAAAACGCTTTCTACACACGTGTTCTAATTTGCACGCCTGCCTTTCCAAGAATGATGTTGACAGAAAAGTTTCAGGTGACTTTACTGAAAAGCTTCAAAGCCAACACAGCTCCCTTTACATCCCAGGAGAGGAGAGCGAACTCCCATCCCGAACCGAACCCTCACTTCTGTGCTCTCAGTTAGCATGGCAAGACCTCAAATACCTTCGTTCGCAACCTCTGGGCAATTTTCTCAAATTTGCCTTTTTCATGGAACTTAAAGGTGCGTTTCTGACGCTGGGCTGGGGTTATGGAGACCCGGGGGTCAAAGTAAGTGTTCGACTCCATATCTTCCGAGGGCTTTTCTTTAAGCTGTTGTTTGAACTGCTCTCTCTTCACAGCTCTGATGTTTGCTTTTAGGGTTGGCATGCGGTGAGTCAACTCAATCTCTTTACCAGTCGCATCAACAGTTCGGCCTTGCTCATCCAAGATCAGTGGCGTAGGCTTTGTCTGATCCTTCAGCTCCACTTTCCTGGTGGCAAGACAAGATCCATCGCATTAAAACGTGAGCACAGCATTAACTCAAAGGAAACGTGAGCCTTCTTTCCACAGTAAGCTCCAAACCAGCCCATGAATCGTGAAAGGCTTGTTTGTAGCATTAAATCTCATCTATGCTGCCAGAAAGGAATCAAATCTCACATGGAGAAGTTGGGAGAGAATTATCCAAGGAAGGAGTAACCCCCATGTCATCTCTTTAGTATAAAATCTGTTCCTTCAGCAGCCATTTAGGCCACTGCTAGGGAACCAACAGTGGTCAGACCCCCCATCGGCATTCTCGCCGGGATCCCGCAGCCAAGGACAGGTACTCACGGCGGTGCGATCCCCATGGCGTGCAGGTTGGCCAGCCCCACCATGTTGGCGTTGCCGATGAGCCCTGGTTTCAAGGCCAGCTGAGCCTGGATGCGGGCCTGCAGCTCCGCAGCTTTCCTGGCCTTCTCAATGGCATCGTTCATGAACGTCGCTGCCTGCGAGGGCTGGATTGTGTTGCCGATGGGGAGACGTTCCGATTGGGATGAAGAAGAAATTTTTGGCTGTTGACAGAGAAGGAAGTTTCCTTACGTGCCTGTTCAGTACACCTACGTCAACACATCGTGGCTGAAACAGGGGCCACGGGATTTGCCTGTTGCTGCTGGTAGATACCTGTGGTGTTGGAGGACTGATGAAACTCAGCTGCTTTTTCCTCTCTTCAATCTGCCGGGTGGCTGCCTCCATCATCTGTTTGATCTGTGGAGGGAAAACTGGACAGTGAATTTTTCTCCCCTCTATCAGAAGGAAAGGAGAGGCTCTCAGCACCCTTTTAGAGCTGCAGGCAAGCCAGCTTCGTGAGAACAGAACTGCACAACGGCATCAAACCGCTCTACTCAACAACCTCCAGCTGCAGAGAAGGAATTTAACAGTAGGGGAACTCTCTACTAAGACCATTTCCTCCAGCTTATGCAAAGAAAACATCCAAATTTTCCTCACTTGAAGGCCTCACGTTACTGTTAGTGTAACAAGCCTTGTGAAGCAAACACAGATAACGGCTGTAGCAAACAAAGGACAGTCAAAAGCAACTTCCCATTTGCTTGCTCGGCTTTTGATATGAATTGAGATAAATACTAAACCACATTGGGATTCGAGATCTCGGGCACGAGCAGCTCTGTCCTGGGGCAGAGCTCAGGGAACACACCCTCCTTAGACTGACCTGGAGCTTGGTCAGCATCCCAGGGCTCTCTGATGGCGGGCCCGGAATGACCTCAGGCTCATCCTCAACCTCCTCGAATCGTGGTATGCGCCGCTTCTTGACGCCGGAAGATTCCTTGGATACCTCAGAGTCATCACCAAACACATCCTAATGTAAAAGGAGAGAAGGTGCAAACCGTGGTTAAAACCAGAGAGTTCTCCTCACTGCCACTGTTTTCAGATGAGAAACCTCCACGCGGATCAGGTCCATCCCCGTACGGTCAGCACTGCCTCGTGGTTCAGCGTTTCCAGGGCAGTGCTTGCCGGCTGATCTACTGGTAATCCCCCATGAAGCCTGTGCCCTGGTCCCCCCCAGGAAGCACCAGTGATGATCCATGCAAGAGCTCCAAGGACAGGAGACAACAAGGATGCTCCTGTGTAAAGCCACCATCATTCTCTCGGGCGGTCAAAGGATTTTTGGCGCTGAGGAGATTTAAGGTCTCACTCAGCTACCCAGAGAGATGGAAAAAACCTGCACACAAGCTGACATGACTGGGCTGAAATGGTTTCCATGTCTTCCGCCAACTTCAGAGGGTTTGGCGAAGGAAGCTGTGCTGTCCTAGCACGTCCTCCCCAAAAGGAGGGTGCAGCCCCAGGGCAGATGGGGACACCCACGGCATTCCCTCACGCTCCAATCCTGCTCAAAGACACTGCGCTCAAACCGAGCCGCTCTGGAAAAGCACGTCCCAAAGAGCAGGTGGAGCAAGGACCACGCTGACGGACTCGCGCGCAGCGTGAGGGTCACAAAACAAAAGGCAGAGTGCGCTTTACACAGAGCTCTGCGCCCCAGGAGCTGGAAACGCGTGCCGTTGGAACACATCCCAGCTTGTGAGGCTGCGGCTACGGATTTCATCTAGTCAGTGCCTCGTTTGTGTAAACTGGATTTGTCCATGCAACTGTGTTACTGTCATGTGTGTCTCAAGGTGTTATTTGAAAAGAAAATATACACACCGGTTGTAAGCGTTAGTTGCAATCCCTTCTTCACTATAACGGTTCATATTCTACAAGGACACTTCCTCATCCAGACACAGGTACTTCTTGGAAAACCTACAAGTTCAAGAGAAAGGACTTGCCCATAGTATAAAGTGTGTAAACCATTACGATTTAGTTCCTGAAACTTCCCAAGCAATGACCTACCCCACAGGAGTTAACCACGGAGAGAGAAGGCAGGCCAGACAGGGCACTGAAGATCTAACATCTCCAGGAAGCAGCATTCTGATCTACTCCCCTGCGTGATCTAAGTGTGCAAGTACAAATTCCAACTCTAAAAACCACACCAGGGTGGGGAGAAGTCAGTCTGCAAGTACGACCGTGATTCCACACCCGCACTAGACCATCTTGCGTTACAGCAGGGTCAGGACAGATCTACATCTTGCTGGATGACCTCCAAGAAATGTCATTCCACAGAGAGGGGCTGACGATTTGGCAGGCGGGGTGCCTGTCCCCACACCAGAAGCCAAGAGAAGAAGGTAGGTCTGCTTGCTGCTTCCCAGCCCCACTTTTGGGTTAGCTGGGAAGCCGAGAACACCATCAGCCATCCGCTGAGACACCCCAGTGGACGCTTCACGGGAGAAGAATCCCCTACTCCGCAGCCAGCCCCATCCCTGCTCTGCCAGCACGGGATCCCCGCTGCACCAAGACGCTGCTCCCTCCCCTCCCTCTGCCCTGCGGCACGCTGTCCACAGCTGCAAGGAAGACAAGACAGCCCGAAAGCGGGCACAATTGGAATTCAACTCGTGAAAAAAAGCAGCATCCACACGTGTTAGCTGCACCACGGGACTGCAAGAGTCACCCCACCGGGCTGCAACCTGCAATTCTGCCACCGCGAAGCACCGAGCACCGACGGGACTGATGACGTCCCATCTCTCTGCCAGTTCTCCAAGAGGTCAAAAGCAAAAGGGTGAAAGGGAGCAGCCAGGATCCACCGGCCCAGCTGAAACCTGCTGTGCCAGCCCCATACCCAAATTAAAGTGAAACCATGGCACAGAAATACTCAAAGGACGCTTATCTACACCTCTGTTGAGACCAAGAAAACCGCAGAAGCCTGAGGTCCCTTTAAGCTGCCGCTGCTCTCGGGCGGCTGGGACACACGAAGGCAAACCCCTCCAGGTCGGTAAGCTGGGCTGTACCGCTGCTCCTCGGGCTGTACCAGCTCCACAGGGTGGAAACTGTTTTAACGCAGTGTTCCTTAACCGGTGAACACACCTGGCCCCGGAGGAGAGCCTCTCTGGCACCGGTTAAAGCCTCAGCCAGACAGTGGGAGAAAAAGCAAGTTTCTGACAGAAAATAGGGAGTGGAGGCAGCTGTCTCCCAACACACCTGAAGAGATCCAGGATTATTTGAGCTCACTGAGGTTAAGTGCTGACTGAAATGGTCACAGAGAAACACAGATTGCCATAAACAGGAACCTCAGAAAAAAGGCAAAAAAGGAAACTTACTTTGTAAGCGGGGAGCAGCATGGAGAGTAGCCCCTTTTACACTCGGTATGAGAGTGATGTAAAAAATGCAATTCCAGAAGCTGGCGAGTAAAGTCTTCAAGAGAAGAAAGAAGGTGAAAACAGGTTTCGATGCATGAGACTTCCACCATCCCAGACAAGCGTTAGATGGGAGAAACACCAGCTAGCTATTAAATCCCTGCTACAGTTAACCTGGTGCTAGGACAGGGGTTGGCAAAAGTCACCCTCTGTTGATTCTGGATGGGAAAGAGAATTAAAATCCACCAGATCACCCACCACAGAGCCCCGCTCACTCACTGACGGGGAGAATCGGCCGGCAGAGCAAAACACAGCGTGTCTGGGCAAGGAAGAGCAACGGGGAGCTGCTGGAAGCTGGGAGCACCTACCCCAGGCTCCCAGGGAAAAAACAGCAATGCAACGGTAAAAAGTACGAAAGAAAACCGAGAGATGTAGCCCTGCACTGCACGAGCCTAGCACAGATCGTTAAAGAAATCAAAAGCTCAAGTTTCCACATTGGCCGCCACCAAAGAGAGGACGGCACTGCCTCATCCGAAGGAGAACCGAAAGGTAAAGGCTCACACACTTCATCATGGAGAAGGGTCTTTTCTCTTGAACTTTAAGCATTACGAGATGTACCTCTCTGGAAGAGGAAAGTGTGGCAGAGTATCAGCGCTGCCTACACGGCCACCAAACCACAGAAAAGAAAAAAAAATAAAAAGCCATCAATAATCAATAATCACCTTCAGCTCTCGCTTGCGGGTCCGGTCACTGTTGGATTTGGAGTGCCGGGAGCTTCGGCCTTCCTCCACTGCCTCAAAGAGCTTGTCCACAAATCGCAGGGTGGAATCGTCAAGAAAGGGTTTGAGGTGGTCTGGAAAAGAGGAAAATTCCATCAAGGGTAATATTCACAGCTTGGGATGAGCGGGAGAAGAGAGAATTTGCAGAGACCTCTGTGAAGCTGTGAAACAGCCATTTCAAGATGGATTCAACCCCACTAAGGCAGCAGGGGCTGCGACCTGGGCTCCAGAGGCCTCCGGGATCTGCGGATCCTGCCGTCTGGAGCTTTAAACTCTGAAGGATTAAAGGAGTCCAGGCCTCATCCAGAAAAAAAATTAGGGGTCTAACAGTCAACAGAAAAGCCACAGGTATAATTATAATTTCCAATTCCTTTAGAAAAAGAGGCCTTAAATTTATTTTTACGTCCTCAATTTTCCTAACGTTTTCCAAGGCTTCTGATCGTGTCTCACCTGTCTGCGTGGATCTGCATGTACTCGCCTCTGCCTCTCCAAGGCTGCGTCAGAATCACCCCCATGTACACTCAAGAGTTTCCAGGTTTGGGGGTTTTGTTTATTTCAAAAACTAAATCAACACAAACCAGGTTGCACACCTGCAAGGATGGTATTCACCCCCCAGCCTCTGCCAGCCACCATCAGCAACGAAACCACGACCTGCCATACAACCCAGCACCACCAGCAGGAGGTCAGTCTTCCAGGAATACAAAGAGTGAGTTTAAACCTGACTTAAGGCCATTTCAAGGCTATTTGAGGATTTCTGTGCACCCTTTTGTCTCTGTCAAGGGGTCTGGCCACCCCTACGAACAGCTGCAGGGTCAGGGCGGGAGCAAACAGGACGTACCAGCGGCTTTCTTTTTGTCCATGCCTTTCCCGACACAGTTCAGCGCCGCAGTGACCACGGTGGGCTCCGAGAACCCCAGGACTCGCTTCACCGTCTTCTCGATCCATGGTTTCAGCTCATCCAATTCTCTTTTGGAGAGCGACATCTCGGCCAGGAGCTGAATTGAATTATTTCGCTTGTACCTGTAAAGAACACAGATGAGAAAGCCACCGGCTAGTAAAATAAAGGATCAGATTATCACTGCCTCAGCGCCACGCTTTTCTCCTTCACGCGAAAGCTCAGAAGCAGGGAAAGCTCTCAGAGACTTCTTTTGCTCCCTTGTTTTTAAAACACAAGCGAAAATTAGATGAGCCACACGGGGAGGAAGGGTCTCGGCAGTGAGGAGCCCGCGACCCGAGCAGACAAGACATGCCTCAGCTTCTCTCTGAACCTCCCTCCGCGCTTTCATGACTGCTAGGCCAGCTACTAACCCGCCTCAAGACGCACACGTCTGAGCTCGAGAGCGGCAGGAGAGCACCGCAAGCCAGCCTCGCGCAACACAGATAGAGAAAACCCTTAATTAGCTGCTTTTCCGTGAGGTTCACAAACTACTCTGAACACGCTCCGCGCCACTGATGCTTAAACATTCAGCGTGTGCCCAGCTGCCTCAGCAACCACCACTGGCAAACCCCAAAATATAGATTTTTCAAGGCAAAAATTTCTCACAGTTAACCATCAGCGGTTCTCAGACTGTCAGTCACTCTGCAGACCCAACGTTTAATTACACAGCCAGGCTCTAATCTGATTTGGAAACCAAGTCTCCTTTATCTGGAAACCGGAGAAAATCTTCTTAAGGAAATATGTTTGACCTCGACATTTCTTCCCCACCCGCAAAGGCCTGCGGAGCCTCGATGTTAACGTGGGTCTAATTAAACCGAAAACCAATCAAACTGAGAGTTAACGGCCCGAGCGTTCATGCTGCTCCATTTAGGGTCTGTGAACAGCAGCCAGGAGGTAAATCCACGGGTTTAAAGCAGCGGGCTTGCGCTCCCTCTGCAGAGCTCGTACCTCTCTGCAGCCAGAAGCCCGACAGCCCCCACAGCCCCGCGCTTTTCACAGCAGCTTTCTCCGAGATAGATTCAAAAGTAGCTTCAAATCCAGCCCAAAAGACACAATCCCAGCGTTTCACCTCAACGCTGACTGCGCAGTACCTAACGCTGCGGGACAAAGCTGGAGGTTCAAGCGGAAATAATTAATTACTCCGCTGCCACAAAAACAGCTTCGTGCACATCTATTAAACACAGAACTCATAATTACTGCTTCGTTTAAACTCTGTGTTAACCTTCAACTTCTATAATCCAACAAGGACCGACAGGTTTAACGACATCTCCCGCAGAACACCAGAGAGGGTCCATCAGCACCAGCACCCTCAGCACCCCGGGGAAACACGGACCCCGGGGAGGGGGGGAACCACGGACCCCGGGGAGGGGGGGAACCACGGACCCCGGGG
>WKFP01013172.1:0-22690 GCA_011057875.1 Pterocles orientalis
GAACGGTTTGAAGCTGCAAGAGGGGAGATGGAGATGAGATGTGGGGAAGAAATGTTTCCCTGTGCGGGGGGTGAGGCAGTGGCCCAGGGTGCCCAGAGAAGCTGTGGATGCCCCATCCCTGGAGGGGTTCAAGGCCAGGCTGGATGAGGCTTTGGGCAACCTGGGCTGGTGGGAGGTGTCCCTGCCCATGGCAGGGGGTGGCACTGGATGGGCTTTAGGGTCCCTTCCCACCCAAACTGTTCCATGACTCTATGCCTGGGTCCACACCACTTCCTGCTGCAAACATGCTGGTGCCCAGCACTGGGACAGCATCAGAGAGGAGGGAGGCAGCAGCCCGCTCAGAGCAGGAGCACTGCACAGCTGTGGCTGGGTTACTGGGAGCTGGAACTGGAAACACACCCAGGCACAGAAACCTCTGTGGAGAAGTAGGATGTGTCAGGTCCTGATGGAGAGGCTCCTTACAAGGACAGATTTGATGGGAAGAGAGATTTCTTCTCCATGCTGCTCCCCAGCCACAGGGATGCAAACAACGGGGGAAAGCAAAGCTAAAAAGCCTCTTTAGGTTTAATATGCAAAGCCCAGGCAGCTCAAATCAAGCAACAAAAGCTAAATGTCATTTCCTCCCGTGGCACTGCCACTCTGCTCACGGAACAGAACCGTTTACGCCTGACGGCTTGTCATCTTTGTGAGACACCAGGGATGCAGCGCTCGCACAGCCTGGGGAAAAGCTGACGCAGAGGAGAGGGGAGGAAGACTCAGTCCTTCACCCCACTGTGCACCTCCAGTGCGGAGAGAGAAGGAGGCAACTGCAAAATGCAAGAGCTGAAAGGCACCGCTCACCCCAACAGCCACAACCACCCAGCACCACGACGCCAGGCGAGGTGGGAAAGAGCAGCAGCAGCACTCCTGATTTCAAACAAGCCTCGCCCAAGAGCACACAGGCTGGCCGTGAGGACAGCCATCCACCCAGCCTACAGTCTGAGAGCACCCTGCAACCCACCAGCGAGCTCCCCGACCAAGCACCTCTTCATCTGGAAGAGGCTGAAGTTTCCAGCTCCAGCTGCTAAAGCTCTTTCTCATCTTCCTGCGCAGCCACGCGGACGCTACCGGCTAAGTTGTAAAGATGCTGAGCGTCTGGTGCCTGCTCCAGTTAACAGGATTAATGGGCACTCAGCACTTCTGCAAAGCAAACCACGCTCTGAGTCACTAACACTGGATTTAGGACTCTATTTCCAGCTCAGCCCCGTTAGACACCAGCACGGAGCACTTCCACGCAGCAGCGATGGACAGCAGTTTAATTTTTTTTTTTTCTTAATAGGTAACAATGATTTGTCGCAGCAAAAATGGGAATCCATGCACCCACACACATTTTGCTGCTGGCCTTTCAGCAGGCAAGGAAGATGTCAGCACTGGGAAGTTTGAAATAGAAGTGCCACCAACACCTTGGCTAATTTCAGGTAGAAACTTGTCACTTAACACAAAACATTTCCAAGTTCCTTATTTGTTGGTATGCGGGTATCTTTCCACATATGTCCTTTGGAGGCAGAAAGGTTTTGTTCAAAATACATCAAAAACAAAGTGGGAAAAGTTGGACAAACCATCAGCCACGCATGAGAGCTCCTCAGTGCCCCTTAGAGATGCCCCATGGGGGAAAGTTGCCATGTGTTAAAAGTCATGCACCCAGCTCAGGCTGCAGGATGCAGCGCCTGGGAAAAAGGGGCCACACACGTCTGCAAGGCTAAATGCTGCGGGTGGGTACACGAGATCCCCCCAGGCATTCAGCGAGGCTGGCAGATGGACAGAGGCTCCTCTGGAGCTCCAGGCACTGCCCCACAGCTCAGCATGCCCCTCCTGACTTCTGGCCCCATACTACTGGCCCTCAACTCCTACATGTATTTAAAACAAGACTGAAAACCCCCAGACCAGGACTTGGAAGGCATGGGCTCAGTCCCCAACGCCGTGTCTGACATGACACCAGGCAGCTCAGTGCCACCGTGACACACCCCCGGGTGACGCACCGGGCGGCCGCGTTCCAGCGACGGGGACTCTGGCGAGGCTGTGCTGTGAGCCAGCGGTGGGAGACTTCTGGAGTTGCCGGTTTTATCTGTCTCCTGCTATATGTGCAGCTAACATGGGATTTGTTCCTTCCATGCAGTTTTCCAGCCTCAAAACCTGCCAGTTCCTCCTCTTCCCCATCACAACCGCGTGCTCGAACGCAGCCGTGCTGCCAGAGCTGGAGAGATATTTTTAAACGCCCAAAAGCAACTGAGCACAATCCTGCCAGGAAAACATTGCCCTCCCCACCCACCCACCCCGAAGCCCATCAAACTACATAGTAAGGAACACGGCTCGGGATGTTTGTATGGAGAATACCCCCAAAGGACGGGAGATAAGGGCTCCCCGGTACAACGTCCAGCTTCCCATGAGGCTCGGCGTAGGCTCTGACCCCGACAGCAGCCGGGACACCCGGAGCCAGCTCTGCTCCCCTGCGAGTGCAACGGTGGAGCATCACCTGGAGCATCATTCCTTCAGCTGGAGATTATCGAATGATATGGGCAAAATAGGCCAGGCAAGTTGGAACTTTATGTTATTTAATTCTTACATAATTGCTAATTAACACCAAATTCCAACACCAATTCAGGTATTGAGAATAAAGGTCCTGAAACCCCACAGCAAACACCCTGCCCGCTCCCTGCTTCAGGACAAGCCAGCCACCTCTGCCCCCGCTTCCCAGCCTCAGCTTCCCTGGGTTTCACCAGAGTTCACCCCGCTGCCTCCCCCAAACCAGGGGACAGCTCCTCTCCTGGAGCCCACTGAGGACGCAGGCTCTTCCCCCCAAGTTTTTAGGGGTCTTCAGTTCTGCTGTCCCCAAGGCCAAAGGAGAAGGACCCAAGATCCAAACCCAGGCACAAATCTCTCCTTCCCCTTGCCCTGTCCTGAAGATCTCCTTTTCCATAACCAGGCAGCAATCTCCAGATGAGCCCATCAAAGCCTCTCTGTGGGGACGTCCGGGGCTCTGGGGACCGCAGAGGAGGACAGAGGTGACAGCTATCGAAGAGGGGACGTGCATCAACCTCCTGAAGCCAGGCGAGCATTCCTATCCCAGCACAGTACTGGGCCAAGAGAGAAAGCCACTAAATCCAACAGCCTCCGAGTTCCTGCCTAGAGGACAAAATACCTCCCAAAACCACGCCCAGGCAGTATTTGGGATTTTTTATTAAGTGCCGTTTGTTACCACCACAGATCATGGCTCCCACCAAAGGACGGGAGTTCTTGGGGGGGGTTCTGCTTGCTGACATCGCATCCAGGCTGAGACCAGCTCAGGCTGAGAAATTCTCCAGAAACTGTTAACTCTGTGGGATGGCACCAGAACCCCATCCTTCCAGAATCGCTGCAAGCGCCCAGGATCTCAGTCCAGGACAGTCTGCCCAGCTCGCTGCTAAGCAGCTTTGGCTGAAACCAGCAGCTTGGAAAGGTGCCAGCCCGCTTCTGAAAACTCCAGCTCGCCCCGGACCCTGCCCCGGCACGCTCACAGCAGGGCTGTTTGCTCAGCCCGGTTACAAGACAATAGTCTTCCTCAATTTTCTGATCCACTTGCAAAAGCTGCAGGAACCCCAAATTAGTTGTCCAGACCTTTCAGTTTAAAAATAGCTCCCTAAACAGACAAGCTGACTGTATAACCTGCCTTTTCCTTTCATTACTCCTCCGTGCCAGAAGTGATCCTCTCTACCCTTCCTGGCAACACGCTGACAGCTGAGCACGAGCACCTTGAGGCTGGCACCGTAAGATAACACAAGGAACAAACCCCCACAAACCTCAGCAAACACCTCCAGCTCCTCCTGCCTCTTGCCCACAGGCGCCTGGATGCAGCGCTGCCGCCTCTGAGCCGCAGGGAAATCAGTCCCAGCGATGACCCAAGCCTTCATCCTGCAGCACAGCTCCAAAGCCAGTCATGTTGAGCGGTTGGTTCATCCATCAGTGCTTCTACTAGACTGAAAAAAATTACTGCGAATAAACCACACACTTTCCTGAGAGGGGCTCTGACTCGTACAGTTACACTCCGTCCCCACACCAGTACAAGCTGCATGCTGGGGGATCTCTAATCCCCAGCTCATCACACCTGGATCCTTGCAGCCCCCGGCGATCCGACTGTCCGATTGATTTAATAACACACAGCAACGATGCCCCAGCGCCGTGGCAGAGCATCCATTCTCCTGCTGGGCACAGCTGGCAAGCCGCAGGTTGGAGACGCCTCCAGCGGATCCAACAGCGAAGGTGTAAAGCACACCACAGCACTGGGGCACGGGCCGCGGCAGAGCAGGAGGGCGCGGGCACGTCGGAGGCTCCTGCAAGCAGCACATTTGGCCAATAGCACCTAAACATGGGCAGAGATGATGCTGTTGCTGGGCTCCTCTTTTGTACACAAGTCTGAGCCCCCAAATTCCCAAATCCGGCAGATGTGCTCAGCCCACCACGTACACACCGCTTTATCTGGGGGAGTAGATTACTTAAGACCATAACTACACACCTGCTAATATCTGGTAGGTCCTATGAGAATGCGTGGGACTACTATATTTAGAATTCAATCACTCCAGTCAGTGCACCCTTTTTATTGAGGACCTTCCTACGGTTCTTTGCTGCGGTCCCAGGGGACTACGCAGCTTCGGCAGGAGCACTGGGAGCCCAGCTGCCCGGAGCCACGCGAATGCCGTGCCAGGCTCCAGCAGGGTCTGTTAGACATCCGGGATCCAGGATCTCTGGTTCCTCCAGACACATGAAAATGTGGGATCTGAGCACCCTTATTCCTCATTTAATTCACCCACATTAGTATGAGGAAATTCAATAAAGCCAGAAAGCTGTTCATCAGAGCTGGAAAAAGCACTGCGTAGAGAAAGGACAGGGTCTGGCAGGGCAGCAGCTGCCTTGCCTTTGCTTTCGGGTGCCAGCTGTAAGGCGTTCGGCTTTCTGGATGCCAGCAGCTGGTCGGCTTGCGTCAGGGGTCTCAACTGGGGATTCTCGGTGTACAGACACTGGGGGGGAAAAAGGCAAAATCTCGAGTGGCTTAGGTGAAAAGTGACACTGATTTCAGAAGCATCCCATGCTTCAATCAATGCTTATTTTTACTTCCATAATCAACTGAGTGTAATCAAGGGAACGGGCTCAGGATCTGCAGGTGCACTCGAGCTCTGTCACTGGGGCACTCAGGGCCACTGGGATGTGCTCAGAGTCGGCCGGAGAAGCTGCCTGGCTCCAGGGACAAAATACACGACAGAGCTGGGAGAGCGTGGTTCTGTGTGCTTCGAGCTTGGCCACACTGGTACCACCCGGGCTTGTGGGGAAACTCCTTCTTGGGGGAACCACATCCTCTGGCCCCACGCAGAGCAGAGCTTCTGCAGCCAAGACTGACACATGGCGACCACAAGGGAAGCACCCAAACATGTCCACACTCAGCATCCCGAATAAAAATTGGGTACATGAGCTACACACCAGCAATGTCACTTTTGCAGCTAACGTCCCAGAGCTGGGAAGGCACCGTGACATCCCCCATTCAATGGGAAACCACCCAACTCACCCCAAAACACAAGGTCCAGGACTGCATCACCCTGGGCACGGAGACTGATAAGGTGTAGAGCCCCGGGGAGCATCTCCTCGTCTCCCTCATTCCCAAGGTGCGGCACACACTCGCTGCCCGCGTGGCACTTGGCTGCGCACCGGGGACATGCCACGCTCAGCAGCACCTGAAGAACTGACCTTCCTTGCACCCGGCTCTGTACCGGCACAAATTCTGTCCACAACGCCAAAAAAAGAGCAGAACCAAGCTCCTGGCTCTGCCGCAACTGTTTCTGTGTTTCTGGAGAAACCCCGCTGGGCTTCAAGCGAGCGGGGGAGAGGCGCCCGTCTCCTGTAGCCGCTGCGGGAACAGGGGGGACAGCAGCAGCGCGTCACGTCTCAGTGCCTCGGCAGCAACGCCGAGAGCAGCAGGAGGGGCCCGAAACCAGACCTCCAACTTCTTTTTAATCCACAGATGCTTTAATAGCCTTTACGGAGTACAAGATGCTCAACAAGCAAGGAAGAAGGCGAGTGGACATCTTGGTGCTCTATCTCCCCCTGCGTGTCCCCACGTGGACCCGCACCCCTCCAGAAGCAGGGAGGCACCGTGTGCAGGTGAGCAGGAGGGTTTGGGGACACACACTGCTCAGGCTGGTGACCCTCTTGCCCCACCACAAGCCCTGCGAGAGGGGAAAAGCCCAGAGCAGCACCAAGTGCTACAAGCAGCTCGTGACATCCAAGGAGAGATAAGCCACCAGGCACAGAACAATTTTCTTAATTGCAATCACTGTATTTACACGCAAAACAAGGACACGTGCACCCCACAGCTGGGACTGGCCTTGCTGCCTCCCGCTGTGACCCTCAGCACCCCGACCCTGCCAGCAGCCCGCTCCCAGGGGATTTCCAGTCAGCCCAATGCCACCCCACCCTCTCCCCACCACATTCCCCTTATCAATGCGCACCCCAAACGAGGTGACGATGAACCATCTGTCTGTCTGTCTGCCTGGAGAAGCCCCCTCACCATTGCACCCTGTCCTCAAGAGACACCCCCAGCCCCCCCGGCTGCTGCGTGCCAGGAGGCTCCATAGGCACCGTGCACACACACACCTTCAACCCCACCTGGGAAGCTTGGTGCCTGGCGGGCAGGGATTTTGCATGCAGCAGCACGAGGGGCAGAGGGAAGGGCAACTGCGGCACTGTGACCTCGCTGCAGCATCACACCACAGGCAGCAAAAGGCAGAGCCGAGCAGGTACACGCGGTCACCCAGCAGACGTCCGAGATGTACCACCGACACCTGGGACATGCCCTGGGCATGGATATGGATGTCGTCAGGGTGCGGAGGAGCCAGAGACATCCTGCAGGAATGAGCAACTCAAGAAACAGGACCAAGGTGATGCTTCCAGAGCTCTTGGCTTGCTCCCAGCCCCCTCCCCAGCCCCAGGAGAGGGAAACAGAAAGCAAAGCACCAAGGACTGCACCTCCCGCCCCGCAGCCCCCCAGGCACACGCGGAGGCACCAGGACAGACGAGCCACTGCCACTCCGTACCTGCGCTCGGTCACACTACAGCAACAGCTCCCACTCCGCCGGCCACGCTGCCCGGACCGCAGCTCCGTCCTCGACTTCCTCAGGCTGAAGTACTCCGTCAGCTTCCCGAACGAAGCCATGGCCCCCGCGGCGTCCAAGCGTGCGCCCAGCTGCGTCCCTGGGCGCCGGTCCCACCACACGCTCATGCATGCTACACCCCGGCTGCGCTGGCTGCTCCGCGGGCTCCGGCAGCCCCCGGGACGGGGAAGGGCGCGGAGCGAGTCGGGGAGGGAGGCAGCACAAGGCAGGAGGAGTTCAGCCAGGAATGAGTTGTTGGACAGTCCACGGAGCGCTCCACGGCAATCCCTCAAATTTCAGGGGGGGAAGCCCTGCCTCGCCCAAGCCAAGCACAGGCAAGGAGAGTGGTTGGCAACTGCAGGCGTATTTATTGCGATGCTGCAGAGGCGATTTAAGGCGGGGGGGAAATAATGCCTGCTAGAAAGGGTCCCTCAGGAGCGATGGCACAGGTCTGCGAGCTCCCACAGCAAGCGGCCGCTCAGCAGGCAAGGGAGCCAGCCTCTTGGGAGGCAGCCCAGGGCGGCTGCGGTGGCCCTCGGCCAGGCAAGGGGATGCTGTCTGGATCAGAAAGCAATGAGAAAGCCCAAGAAATCGGCTGTTCAGATGAATTTCCAGAGAGTCTGTTCTTACGGCATGGGGAGACCAGCACAGTAGGTGGAGAGGATCCCACTTGCTCTTCTTGCGAAAGATCCCCAGTGCTCTTCTTGCGGCTATTCAGAGTTCACCAGTTTTCCTCCCTCCCTGTTTTCCAAAGCAGACGACATCCCTGAGCCTCCAGCAGCACCTACCTAACATGATTTTCCAGCCTGCCACCAAACAACGAGTGCAAGGAGAGGGACAGACACTGAAAGCAAGCGAGTCTGATCCAGCGAGAGGTCACCTGCGGGCTCTGCTCCCCACGCTCCGGCAGGCAGCAGGTAAAGGGATGCTGCTGACGGGAAATCCTACTGCCAAACGTCCCCTCGTCAGGAACACTTGTCGCTGCATCCTCAGTGCCTGACGCCAGCTGGGCGGAGGAAAAAAAAAAAAAAAAAAAGGGCTTTAAAAAAATCTCGCCACAGCCCCACGGAGCAAAGCCAGATTAAGTCAGTGAAGTGCATCCAGGGGAAGAGGTGTCTGACGGCGACTCCCAGCCACACCAAGAGATCCTCGGGGAAACAGCAAAAAAACCCGATGTTAACCCAACTGGCCAACCAGTAAGCTCCCTTCGCATCCTCTTGATCCCTCCATTGTGGATGCCATGTTAAAAAATAAACAAAAACCCATTCATTGCTATTTCCCTGCTCAGAGCCATCCGCTGCAAGCAGCCTGCTCGTAAGGAGGGACAACCATCCACTGCCAAAACCCTGCTGTGCGCCTTGCCCAGCCCCGCTTCCCTCCTCCCTGCTTTGCTTCCTTTCCCTCCAGGCTCCCATTCAGCTTCCCGCTCCGAATTAAACACCGCCAGCAGCCGGGTACACCCCGCGGAGCGCAGGGCTCGCCCACGGTCACCGGGGCAGCCGCCAACCCCCGCCGCCTGCTTGTGACTCTCAGAGCCACCGTCACCATCCCTGCCTGCAGCTCTTGGGGGGGGGGGTTTAATTTGTTTGAACCATCTCCGCTCCCTGCCTCCCCGCTCCAGGTGCCGACATTCATCCTGGCGAAACGGCACAAACCCGTGCACAAAGCAGGGCTGGTGATGCACTGGGGGCCCCGTGGCCATGGGGGACCCTGCCAGCCCCTCTGCCAGGCAGGTACCCGGTCCCCCTGTACCTCCTCCCTCCTGTTCACACATCGGGAGGAGAAAGCTCAGGCTCGCTTCCCTCTCAGCACTGGGGAAAATAAAGCTGTCTGCCCGCTGCTCCGCACAGCCACCTCCCTTCGCCTCCCACCTTCTCCCTCCGATGGGCTCCACTGCCGCCGGCAAGGGGTCCAGGGCGCTTCCTAAAATCGATTCATTGGCGGTGAGAGGGCTGAGGCAGAGCATCCGCTCGCTGGCTCGTTCACACGCAGCTCGAGCCGGTAACACTGTCACCCCTCTTATCTCCCATCGGCTCCCCGGTACCCAGCGCAGTGAAATGCAACACGTCAAAGGAGGTCAGAGCAGCCAGGGAGAGCGGAGGGGGCTGGCGGGAGGCAGCGGAAAAGCTGCCGTGGGGGAGAACACACAAGCAGGAGACAGACGGGGACAACTCTTGTTTCCCTGCTGTAGAGGAAAGGTGTAACGGCGCTCGTTCAGAGGCAGCTGGGTGAAGCCTTGGGAGGAGGACAGCAGCGGTTACCGGGCAGAGATGATGTTATCTGCTTCTGAGCTATGCAAAGGAACAGGAGCTGGGCTGGGCAGCGGGAGGGGATGAGGCAGGTTTATTTGAATCCCTCTCTTCCTCCGCACCACCTGATGGGAGGGCAGAGAAGCAGCAACGCCTCCTTTGGCATTTGCAAAGCAGAATTGTCTGGGGACAAAAGGGCAATTTGGGAGACTGCAGAAAAAGCAGCAGGAGCTTGAGACAGACTGAGGACGCACACTCCAAGGAGCAAGCCAGTCCTCCCCAGCACTCCAAGGGACAAGCCAGTCCTCCCCAGCACTCTAAGGGACAAGCCAGTCCTCCCCAGCACACCAGCTGCATGGGGGACATTTCTCCAGCCAGGGACGCCCCACATTTCTGCAATCCCCTCCTGGGCAGGTAGTTAGGAGCCAGAGCTCTTCACAGGCCTCCTGCAAGGCTTCGAGGGTTCCTTCATGAGCCCCGCAGTGCTGGCACTTGGAAAACGAGGAGGAGGAACCTCTGCCTTCATGAAACCCCACACCTGGGTAGCTGGGGGCAGTGGGATTCGAGGTACCAATGCCTGAAAGCGCAGACAACTCTCTAAACACCTCCATCTGTGATCAAAAAGTGACACTCTGGAGGGGATGGCTGCCCCACAGCCCTCCCAGTGCATCCCAGTCCCCTGGAGCCGGCTCACTGGGGACCCATCTGGCCGGAAGCACAAGCACTGCTGGGGCAGAAGCAGCACAAGCTCCCACGTCTCTCCTCTGTCTCTGGTTGCCCTCTGGTGACCTGGGGCAAGGGGAAGGCTGTCTCCTTTCCTCTGAGGCAAAGGAGCAGCCCTCAGACCCTTCCCTGCTCGAGGAATGACACGGTCAGCCCTTCAAGCCAGGGCTGTCACACGAGTGTCTCCCAGAGGAGCTTCACGCTTTTTATTAAGCAGCAGAGACGATCTGCTGAGATATTGCCGAAATCTCTCTAATTTCCCATTAACAATCTGCTGTGCCGGGGTCTGCAGCCACGTACTCAGCGATGCGAAAGGCAGCTTCCCACTTTCACTTGATAGTAGCATGAAACACTTTCTAAGTGAAGCAGCAGTTCAATTTGCAGGAGACCAACCGATTTGTACGAGGAGCTGTGGAGGAGACTGTCAAAGCAGAAATCAGAATCTGCCCAGCGCTGGGACTCTCTGTGTCGGGGTAACGCAGAGATCTGCCACACGCATCGCCGCCCCCACGCAACCATCACCGAGAAGCTGGTACAAGCACCTCATACCTTTGTCTGCAGACATTTGGGAGGAAAAAAAACCCAAGTTATAAACACAAGTGTGTAGCTGTCTGGGTCCGTCTCACACATTCCTGTACATGTGCTTCTTCAGAGCATAGAGACCAGTATTTCCCATTTCAAAACTATCCAAACAGTGAAGCCATCGCAGACATGGGAACTGGCACTGGTTCCAGCTTGCAAACAACCCTGGCACTTTCAGACACAAGTTATAACAGCTACCTCCCAGCAACCTCAACCCCGTCCCAGCAACCGCTCCCAGTAACCCCAACCCCCTCCCAGCAACCCCAGCCCCCACAGGTCCCAGGGCTGCCCAGGAGCAGTGGGCTGGAAAGCGCCTCTGGCAGGTCCCCTGCCCAGCCAGCACAGTGAGACAAGCTGGGCGGCACTGGAAGTGGCCCTTGCACCATCCCCAGGACACTGCTCGCAGCTCCTGGTCACTGCTCCTGAGCGCCGGGCAAGCAAACTGGATCTTCTTGCATCTTTGTGACTTCCCCAGGCAGCTTTCCTAGGCATGGCTAGGCAGGCTTGGGGAAGGAGGAAAAGAGCATTGTTGGGAGTGTAGTGAGAGGACAAGGGGTAATGGTTTTAAGCTGAAAGAGGGGAGATGGAGATGAGATGTGAGGAAGAAATGTTTCCCTGTGCGGGGGGTGAGGCAGTGGCCCAGGTTGCCCAGAGAAGCTGTGGATGCCCCATCCCTGGAGGGGTTCAAGGCCAGGCTGGATGAGGCTTTGGGCAACCTGGGCTGGTGGGAGGTGTCCCTGCCCATGGCAGGGGGTGGCACTGGGTGGGCTTGAAGGTCCCTTCCAACCCAAACCATTCTGGGATTCGATGATTCTTCAGAGCTGACAGCTTCCCCACCGCTCCTACAGTGCCCGAGGACTCCAGCCCTGTTTTTCCAGGGCTTCAAGAGCCACCCACCAGCTGCTGCAGAGCCCATTGCTGCTCCTCCTGCAGCGTTGCTGTTATCTCATCCCTCGCCCTCGGACAGCAGAGGTGATGCTCCCAAGCACCCCACCTCCCAGGGTCTGGGGGAAGGAGGTGAGACAGAGTTAAGCCGTACTGGTAGCAGTAACCCCATTTCTACAAAAATGGCACCACCTCAGCTGTTTTAGGGCTCCCTCTCCATGAAGCCCTTTCCCAGTCTGGCTGATACCTGGAGAGCAGCAGCTGCTGCCCCTTTTGAGGTCCTCCAGCAGATGGAGTCCAGCAGGATGCATGAGTGGGGTCCCGGACACCATGTTCAAAATTAACACAGTGACAACAGCAGAACAGTCTAGAAAAGCAGCAAACCTGGCCAAAGGAGGAGCCAAAGCCTGAGCATCTGGTCAGGGATGGAGCCTGGAGCAGGAGATGCTTCTGCCTGCACCTCCTGAGATGTCCCATGGCCAACGGGCAACCTTTCCCAGAGCCATCGGTCGGAGGGGGCGGGGAAAGGGACTGTGTGGGTCCTGGTACCCCAGTTCCCATCTGTTCTGGTCAGAGTTCCTCCCCCTCAGTGGGAAAAACATCTGCTGAGATCCCAAAAACTGAGTGAGAGGGGAAGCCTCCTAAACCCCCAGGGAAGAGCTCTGCCTTCAGGCCAGGTTGGAGAGGATTTCTCAGGAGCCTTCTTTTAGGGCCAGCTGGGGAGGAACCAGCTTCTCCAAGTTATCTGGGAAGTCAGCTGAAAGCACCAGGGGGACTTCAAAGGGGTTTTGGGCAGGAATTTTCCAAACTGCTGAAAACTGGCCACTGAGGTCAGGTATCAGCTCCCTATCAAGCCTCACGTGAATGGATGAAGCCAATAACGAAGAATTTTGATAATCACAAATTTTTTTCTGAAGGCAAGGTAAGTTCTGAGCACTAACTCACAGGGTTTAGGGAATAAAATTCTTCCACTCTGTTTTTAAATACAGAAAAACAGGAACTGAGGCCAAATATTTCGCGACCAGTTAGCCCCATGTAACAGGGTGCCACCATTGTTGCAGGATAGTTACAAAAAAATAAAAGGGGAATACATTATTTCACAGGATGAACAAAACCCATTATCACCACGTGCACACAAACACGTTAAATGCAAATATGAACTGATTTAAGAACTAAATGCTCAAGAAATTGCTAGCAACTTTTCAATGTCCCAAAAGGCCAAAAAAGCACACACCTGTATTAAACATTACATTGCAAAGTCATACAAGAGCTCCAAGGTCATTTAGGTCTTTAGGAGATTAAAATAATTCTGTAAGCATCCCACATGCAGCTGGACCAGAAGACAGTACCAGTGCAATGCAGTGCATCTCCCAGAGATCACGCAAGATGAAAATACAAAACCCCATCAGTGACCCCTTTTTTCAGGGGCAAAGGCACAGAAAGTTTCTTAAGACCACTGTCAGCACACCGCGGTGGAAGGCACTCCCTGCCCAAAAGCTTCCATTTATGAAACGTGCAGGGGGAAGGAGGGGTGTCAGGGCACTGCTGCCTCGCATCCAGCCCGAAGCAGCCGCGGTAGCACCCAGGATACAGGCTGGCCACAGGCAGGACTTCCCGTGCACAGCCCCACTCCACGGCCGCGGTGCTGAATGTGTCCATGTGCTATGGTCCCTCCTTGGGTGCTGGCAGCGTTCGACTGAAGTGTGCAGTGCCAGCTCAGGTGGCCAGTGCCACACGCGTGGCACCGTGCTACACACCAGCTGTACAGTGCTTGCACTTGGCTTCCTGGGTGCTGGGGAAGCCTCAGACCCAGCACAGCCAGACAACGGGGTGCAGCAGGATGGGCTGTTGGCTGGCCCGATGGCAGCGGTATTTAAAATTAATTGATGACACTCAGTTACAGATTTCTTTGACCTCATCACTCTCTACAACTGCCTGAAAGGAGGGTGCAGTGAGGTGGGCGCTGGGGTCTGCTCTACAGTAACAAGTGATGGGACAAGAGGAAATGGCCTCAAGTTGCACCAGGGGAGGTTTAGGCTGGAGATTAGAAAAAATTTTTTCACTGCAAGAGTGCTCAGGCATTGGAACAGGCTGCCCAGGGCAGTGGTGGAGTCACCATCCCTGGAGGGGGTCAAGAAACGTGTGGATGTGGTGCTTGGGGACATGGGTTAGTGGGTTGGGTGGGGTTGGGTTGATGGTCGGACTTGATGATCCTTGAGGTCTTTTCCATAATTCTACGGTTCTATGACTCTGTCACCCCACAGCAGAGCCAGCGAGGCCACGCCTCCTCTGCCTGCGGGGACCCTGGCCGGGGCACGCTGTGAAACCCTCCCCAGCTTCCCCTGAGCCCTGAGCTCAGCCTCCCAGAGCATCCTCCCAGCCGATCGCGGTGTGCACCCACAGCACCGCCAACGAACCTCAGGGAACGGAGGGGACAGATCGTGGAACACAAGAGACACACACACATCTCAGCTAAAACCAGTTCTGGGTCAGAGAACTTTTCAAGATGACTAACAGTTCCGAATGCAAGACTTTTTTTGCTCTTGCACCGCCCTTGCAGCCTGACTCAAACAAAGATGCCTGCGCTACGTGCCAACGCGAGGCCGCGGTGGCACAACAAACCGGAGGTCCTCGCTGCTGCCCACAGCCCTGGAGAAACCCAGCCTGAGGCTTCTGGAGGCCAGCTCTTCGAAACGGTGCAGCCCTGGGACCGACACACGCTGGCTGGCAGAGCTGTGAAGCACGACATTTCAATGCAGCTGTAATAAAAAGCGGAGCATACAAGCAGCTCTATAATTTCAGCCTAACTAGGCACTCGGCTCTAACTGTCAGTTGTACTGCATTACATACACATTTCAGTGCCGATACCCAGCATAAGCCAGCCTCATCCATTTACTAATTTGCCTGGAGTAACGCCGCATTAGGACTCATTTAGCACAATTACTCTAATTCCAGCAGCAAATCCAGATGTTCTGCCGCCCAAGTTACATCTAAAATATCCTCATTTTGGGGAGCAGCATTGAATTATGTACTGACTTCAAAGACACGTTCTTTTTTGTAGTTCAGGCCACTCTCCTGTGCACGAACACAGAGCGAGCATTAGCCGCATGAAAGAGTTAAGATGCACCGTAGCATCCGACAGCTAAACGCAGCCCCGGGCGCTGGGAGCCTGGCTGGTGGCACCTTGCTGCCAGCCTGCCAAAATCCCTCCCTTTGCTCAGAAAAACCGGACACCTTAGCACCCAGCTCCTCACCCCACAGGGTGAAGCACACGGCGGCCAAAGCACGCTGGTGTGAGTATTTGCTTGAGTTTGGCTCGAAATTCTCCTTCACAGAAAAGCCCCAGGGACGCAGAGGTGTAACCAGCACCACGAGCCGGTCGGTTCGGCAGCCGTAGCCCCACCTTGGAGACACCGGTGCTGATTCTGTCACCTGCCTGCAGCAGCTCATCAGCATCCATCCCTTCTCAGCAGCATGGGATGTGCAGGCTTGTGAAATCCAATTCCCTTTTTAACCCCCCCGATCAACTGGAATTGCCAAGTTATCCCACTTGAAAGCGTTCTCCCTGCGTGCTACACAGTGCGGCTAAATCACGGGCCACACAGGGGTGATCACCTCCCACGGCAGGGACCATCCCTGGTACCTGCTCCGTGACGGCAGCACAGAAACCTGGCTCAGGCTTGCAGGGGAAAGAAAAGGGCAGTAAAAAGCACAGCCAGCTGAAGGACTCACAGAGGCTTTTATAT
This sequence comes from Pterocles orientalis, assembly GCA_011057875.1. Classification (NCBI taxonomy): domain Eukaryota; kingdom Metazoa; phylum Chordata; class Aves; order Pterocliformes; family Pteroclidae; genus Pterocles; species Pterocles orientalis. The sequence continues at coordinate 15,340 of WKFP01013172.1, forward strand.
ACTTGTGAAGAGAGAAAAAGAGAGAGAAAATTGGTTGGTCCCTCCTAAAAAAATTGTTGAGTTCAAAAGGACCAAAGAAAGTACGAAACATCACCAGTGACATGATGGGAGGAAAAGGAGAAACAAAGGCGGAATAATTTGAGGACATTTGGAGCTGGCAGGGCTATCTTAGGGGCGAGGGGTACTGTCTCTGCCGTACCATTCCCATACGTGGGCACCTTGGCTCTGCCCCCCACCACTGTTGGACATCCACCCAAAACTCGCTTCATTCTTTCACCCAAAACCCCCAGACTCTGCCCAAGTGGGACAAACAGGGGATGTGCCCCCATCCCCACATCCTCAGCCAGCCTGGGAACAGACACAGCTCAGCACTCTCCAGTTGTTGTTTTTTTCCCCCCTAAAAAGCAGCCCTGGCAAAACCCTAAGCAAAAACTGGAAAACCCATTAACGTGATTGAGAATTTCAGAAAATGGAAAGGAGAACAATTGTTGCAATTACAGCCCAGCAAACTTCGTCAGCCTTTAGAAAAAAATAATAATCAATACGGAGCGAGCAGTCTCCAGGCTGGGAGAGTTGCAGGACTACAATCGATGCAGTTACCTGCGTTCAGAGCGAGCGACTGGTGACCATGCGGATCTCTGCCGAGGAGCAGCCCCCTTCCACGCCCAGCTCCCCACCAGCAGCCTCTCTCAGATCTCGGGTGTTGTTCCAAGGGTTTCCTTAGCGAGCACACAATCCCTAGGGCACCCCAGCTCTTTCCTGAAAGGTACCAGGACTCACAGCAGTCTGGTCGGAGGAAGAGAGAGATCAGAAAAGGCAGAAAAGGGGTGGAAAGGTTGTGCCCATGGTGCAAAGCCATCCCGGCTGCATGGTTTCCAGTTTGTGCTGTACCCTCCCCGCTGCCCCAGTCCTGCTTACGCCACGCTGGCTGCTCACCCTGCCCCTGCTGCTTCCTCCGCCCCGGCCACTTCACTGTTTTTTAGGATGTCCGAGATTGATGGATACCACCCGGGTCGAAGCCGGGCTGCGGGGTGACCCTCCCCGGGGCTCAGCGGGGCGAGGGGGCAGCATGCAGTGGCCACAGCTGGAGGGAGAGGTGGTGAAAATGCCATTAACTGCTGGGCAAGGGACATCACCTCCACAGGCACCAGGAGGAGCAGGATGAGCCCCTGACCTGCTCCCTTCAAGCGCTTCCCCGTGGCCTGCTGTGAAGTGAATTATGGATAAACACTCGCTGGGAAATCACTCATCCCTGACCCCGAGCTTCCCTCCGACCTGTAGGAAGCCCTTCCACTGATCCTAGAGACATGGCATCACGGTCCTGAGCAGCTCCCCCACCCACGGCTTCTTGACCCGGACAGTCCCGGACCTTTGTGAACCCGCAGCAGACCCAGCCCAGCACTGGGGGGTCTCACAGCAGGGAGGCTGCCCAGGGGGAGATGGGGCTCAGACCCCACAGGAATTCACATCTTCCCCACTCCCCAAATAAGCACTGCACCCCTGGGGGAGCATGGGGCTCCCTGGGGCCAGGCACACACCCCGAGGGGACACAGCCACACACCCGCAGGGGGACAGCCGCAAACCCCGAGGGGACACCGCCCCACACCCCGAGGGGACACCGCCCCACACCCTGAGGGGACACCGCCATCCTCAGCAGCCACAGCCCCAGGCTCCAACGACAGACACCCACACGCACCAGGGAAGGACATTTCTATTTCCAGCCTTTTTCTTCTCTCCTCTCACCCAGTAATTATCCCATTTCTGCATCAAAACAGAGTCTATTAAAATCTCCGCTTCTTTCCCAAACAATAGATTAACGTAATCCTCTTACGACACAGAGCTGGCCGTGCCTGTTGCAGTCAATGATTGCAAACTTTCAAGCCTGGAGCCAAATTTTAACTTTTCATGTCAAAATCCTGAACAGTACAATCAGCAGATAGACGGGGATGTTGGATTTACTCCACATAAGGCTTTCTGTTTAAATTAAGCCGAAAGTTTTCCCCCAGGTTATAGCAATTTAATTAAAACAAAGTAAAACCAAACCTCTAAAACTTCCAGAATGCCAGTTGGAAAATTAAAACCTCCAGGACTGCCAAGCAGAGTACAGAACCCAGATAACACCCAAGGGACAACAAACAGTTCAACTTATTTCAATTAAAAAAAATAAGACTGACAAACCAGATTACATCCTGTCCTTCACAACATAAACAAAAATATTCCAATCCCCCATGGTCAGCGCCACCAAAATGAGAAGTTTCACACCGAGACTCCTCACCGGAGATGATCTCTGTCGCCATCCACCTCCCAGTCATCACCTGCCCTGCTCAGAGCCTCTCTGTATAATTAGCAGTGAAAGACCCCTAATTAAATTGCTGCTTAGAGCACAGACGTCAGCTCTGCAAGCCGTGGGACCTCGGTGATCCCTGCAGCCCCTGGAAGCTGCTGAGATTAGCCATGGCCTCGTGGAGCAGCCACACACCGGGCTCCCGCGAAGTCCCCATCTTCCAGCCCAAGCTGCTGCACGAGCCCCAAGGAACCCCACTGCTTCCAGCCCTCCCTTCCACACACCCACGATGTCAACACGTGGTCCAAGCCCAACGCTGCAACCTCGTATGGTGCGACCAAGGCTGCTGTTGCTGGGAAAAGGGTTCTTCAACCCATTCAAGGGAGGGAGACCCTGACAGCATCCCGCGCCCTCTGCCCACACCAGCTCTCCCCAGCTGGTGCCTGTTCCTACCTTCACCTTGCTGCTGCCGTGCTGCTGGCAGAGGGAAAGGAGACCCCAGGGAGGTGGCTGGGCAGGCTGATGGGGACTGGTGAGGGACACTGTGTCACACTAGGGGTTTGCTGGCCCGGTCAACCGCCTGGGAACAGAAATCGTCACCTTTGGAACAGCAAACTCAGAACACCATCAGCAGAAACGTGCCACACAGTCAGTTCAGCCGGTCTGGTACGAACCAAAAACCAGCCCAGTCCCCCCCAGTGCCTCAGTGCTCAGCAGTGGAGTGAGCTGACCCATCCCACGGCCACACAACTGCTGGACCTGACATGAGGGTGGCAAAGGGAGGTGGCTCGGTCCACTGGCGTTGGGGACCAGATCTTTCCCCGGAAGATGGCTGCGCCCTGAAGAGCCCTTGCAGAGCATCCTAGGATCCTGCCAGAGCCTGGCCCCACGAGGAAAGGCAGAATAACCACGGCATATCCAGGACAGGCGGATAATGAAGCATAATTTAAAAAATCCAAACATTTAAGTGCTAATTGGCCATAAGGTTTAGCCAAGGGTGTTTCTGACAAACAGTCAGGGTCAAGGATCCACCGGATTTCTACTATTGTTCAACACCCATCCCAAAGAGGCTGCAAAGCAACACCTTTCACGAACACCCCACTGAGGTTTTTCAAGCTGTGCTCCAACACAGGGGTAGCAGAGGGGGAAGGCAGCGAGCAGAGCACGTCGCCTGCAGCGTGGAGGAAGGGGGTGCAGCACCCCAGCACCCTCCACAGCAACACAGCCCCCAGAACCTCCAACCCCACCACGCAACCATGGTATGAAAAATAACTCACACCACCACTGCTGGGAAACAGCCAACAGGCAGGAAACACGCCTTTCGCTAAAAGATAAAGCAATCTGGAAATTGAAACTTCTTCACCAGTTACCAGCCACTGTGGGAGAGGAGGTGGTGGGGCACAAGGCACCAAGGTCAACAGTTCTTCACGTCATAGAATCATTCAGGTTGGAAAAGACCTCAAGGATCATCAAGTCCAACTGCCAACCCAACACCACCCAACCCACTAACCCATGTGTCAAATACTTAACAACCAGCATCATAAGGGTGTCCAACAGAACAGGCTACTGAGAACATCTCCAGCGTGTACCACGGCTGCGCATCAACATGTACACGCACACAGGCTGTCTGAAGCTAACACACCAAGCAGCCCCCAAGCAGCGCATCCCTTAACACCCCAACGAGGGCAAAAAAGCTTGAAATACACCACGGAGAGATTTGGTTGTCACATTTCTGTGAACCTTATCTCAGGCACAACGCCCACCTCTGCACGAGCAGCGATGCCCCCAGCACCAGCACATCTCAGCCACGTCTCTCAGGACACGGCAGCACTTTACCTGCGGGGTCGAGCAGCTTCACCGCCCCGTCCAGCAACTGGCAGCAGCCAGGGAGCCTCTGCTGGCACCCCCGGCAGCTCCACGAGCTGTGTCACAGCCTCCCAACCACCACCAAGCCCCAGCCGACGTGTTTGCTTCACCCTGGGCAGGACCACAGGGTCTCTCATCGCCCGATGCTTGCGAAGGCAACAGGTGGGAGTCACGGGGAGCATCATGACACAACAGCAGCAAACACGAGCTCCCTGCTTCCTTCCCAGGTCCGAGTCCCTCAGCTGCAGACGTCGCAGAACTGCAGACAACTAAGTTAGAGCACAGACTGCTGCCAGTTAGGGCAGAGACCAGTCCTTCGGCCGTGGGCCCCGGGGAATTGCCTCGGACGTCAGCATCGCCGGGCTGCAGGAGGGAGGCAGGGCTCGGTGGCACAGCTCAGCATTGTGCAATCCCCAAAATCGGGACATGCCTGCTCCCGCGCGCCCGGAGTCAGGACTCAGGGCGCTGCTTTCCCTCCCAGGCAGGGCTCAGAACATCTCCTGGGCTGCTTCTCTGCTGCATGGTTATCCCAGGTGCCAGCAACTCCCCTCGCAAAGGGCTGCTCCCCATCCGCCTGACAGGCTGACCCCGCTCTGGGGCCACAGGAGAGGCTCCCCCAGATGTGCACCGCATTGGGAAAAGAAGGAAAACAAGAAAAAGAAGGAAAAAAAAGAAGGTTGCATCTTACTCCGTGCTGCCCGTGTGCTGGATGTCTCTGCTTTGGTCCCCAGCTTGCTGCACTCTGAACCAACCCTTTTTGTCACACTGTGGTCACACCTGCTGTCAGACCCCCAAACCCACCTCAGCCTCCCCTGCCAGTGGAAGGAGCAAGCACCCCTCTGAGCCCCCAGCCTGCTACCCACAAACGTGCCAGCTGGTGCCTGGGGCAGGCAGGTGTCGTGGTTTATAAAGCCACGGGGACAGGGTTTTTTCGCTAAATCGCTCATCATTCTCCTTGGAGTCTTCCTAAAGCACCTGGAGTCTGACCACGGCAGCCCTTTGACGACACATAAAAGCAAAAACTGAACCTGGGCAGACAGTTTGAAAGCCAGAGTTGAGGGGTTTTTCTAGCACAGCATGGCCTCACGTGGCTCATCTCCACTGGTCCCACGACAGCTCTGCCCTCAGCTTGGGTCCAGGCAGCATCCCCACAGAATGGCCAGCGCAACAGTTTCGGGATGCTCAAACTCCCGGGGTTCCTTTGCATCAGCTGCTGCAGAGCACGGACAGAGCAGGGCCATGGAACGTGGATGACCAGCATCTGCAGCGGCCACAGGCCACCCCGTGTTGCTCTGCAGCAGCCAAGCTGCAAGAAACAGCCTGGTACATTTTCACTCCAATACCCCCAGGCTCTGCCCAAGCTGGGTGATGCTTCCAACTCAGGGGTGTCTGTCCAGCCGTTCATTTTCCAAACAAAGCCAAGTTTTTCCTCCCTCTGCAGTGGAACACGTGCTCCCCTCTGCTACAGGGCCACAGCAGGACCAAGCATTGCAGCAAGCCATGCTGGCTCTGCCAAGAGATCTGGCCATAGAGTGGGATGAAGCTGGAGAGGTCAAGGGATGGTTTTTTGCTTGGTGCTTGCAGCAGGGTGTCCCAGCAGCTGCTGCTGGCAAAGATCTTCCTGCCTGGCTGGGCGGGTTTGGCGATGCTGCACACAGCCCATGGGGTGACCATGCCACCGAGCAGGGCCATCCCCCTGGTCCCCACACCAGCTGGTTAAAGCAGGAATGATGCATGGGGGAAGGATGCTCTCTCCCCGCAGGAGGGACAGTCACCGAGCCAGCGCGACCCCACGTCCTCCCCAGAGCGCAGCAAATGGCTTGGGATGTCTCCTGCCACCCCCAGGGATGCAGAGCAGGCACTCCACATATGCTTTTGGGAAGAAAATAAATAAAAATTAAAAAGTCAGGTAACATCCTTGCACACATGCAGGAAAACACATTTTTTAAAGATCACTCTGTATGTAGTGCACGGAGCAGGAAAAATTTCAAACAAGCAGTGAAGGTGGGAAGTACCAGAGGCCACCAAATAGGGCACATTGTCACTGCACACACCTGCTGGCCGGCCAATATTGGCCAAGATACATGGAGATGCCAGTTGCAGTCAGAGCAGCCAGACCTGTGAAAGCCTGGTGGATGAATGCACTTGTAACAGCACAAGCAGCCCCAAGGGCTCAGGAATGAGATTAACCGATAATAGGGCAGCTTTGGCAATTTGAGCAGCTTTCGCGTTACAGCCGCTCCATCAGCCCACAGGACTGGAACGTCGATGTCTGTGCCAAGCATCACTGGGGGGCTGATCGGCCGCATCGGGTGACAGTGCTTGTGAGGTTTAGTCGTGGCCCAAATCTCTCTGAATCACGCTGAGAAGTGGGCAGTGAGCTCAGCCCGGGAGCAGGATAAGGGACAGAGCTCTTCTGGCCCCAGACTAGGTCCTGGCACCCCAAGAGCCCAGCCACACGAGCTAAAAGAAGTGCTGAGAACCAAGACCTTTCCAAGGCACCAAGATGCAAATAAAGGTAGATAACACGAAAATTAAAAAGTTAAAAATAAAGAAAGATGCAAAACAGCATCAACAGACAGGCCTCAGGCAGCACTACAGCTACAGAAGCTAAATTCTGCACGTCCAGGTTTAACATACCTTCTTCCAGCCCCCAAGCCTGAAGATGTCCCTGCCACCCTCAAGCCCCTCTGCTCAGGGAAGCTGCATCCCGTGGCTGAACCCTGCCTGGCTTGTAGATGTGGCTTTGTTATCCGCCTACTGTTTGCGGAGGAGCAGAAGGAGAGATTATACCACATTAAGGTACACCCCAGGCACCAGCTTCAAGTCTTTGATTTACTCTTTTACAGGTCACTGTCTCCGTAAATGTGTATCAAAGGCAATTGCCGGCACAGTCACCAGCTGCACTGGTGGCTGAGCGTGAAAAATGAACGAGGCTTTCCTCCCAAATTACTCCTGCCTCGCAGAGAGGGCTGCGAGGACAGAGAGCAGGGGAGAGGAAGGAAGAAAAGGTCGGAGCAAGCAGAAAGCAACACAAAAGTCAATCCAGCAAAAGCAGGAGTGGGCAGCATGAGCCAGGCCAGCACAGCCCCCTGCATCCCTGCCCCAACACATGCCCTTGAGCCCCTGCCCCAGCGCAGCCCCCTACTCCAGAGCAGCCCCTGCCCTAACGCGTCCCCCTGCCCCCCTGCCTCAGCATAG
>WKFP01013172.1:22975-39638 GCA_011057875.1 Pterocles orientalis
ACGCCGTTTATTTCACACCGCACAGCACAGAGAGGAACCTGCCTTCCCTGGCACACAGCGGGTGCGACACTACAGCAGAGGACAGGGAGAAAGCAGAGCAGGAAGGCAGCCGTTTGGCACCCCGGCTCCCCTCCAAAAACTCCAACTGCACCAGCTCCAGCCGCTCCAAGAGATAAAGTCTCTGGGGCAGCATTAGGGCTGCATAGGAGATCAATAGCAAATGCACGGAGTCCAAGCGTGCTCCCTTAGCAGCTTGCTGAATTAAAGATTTAATGCAATGCGTCCCTCTGGAAGAAGTTACACAGGCTATTAAGAAAGATGCGCCTCTCATCTGATGAAATCCAGCCATCGTTGCAGCAATACGTGCAAACTAACCCGGCTCTGTAGAGCAGAGGGAAGGCTGTCGTTGCTCTCAGGAGCCCTTTCGGGGTAGAGGAACCAATGAGTAGAGCAGCAGCTCTATTAGCAGTTAAAGCCAATGTGCAGACGCAGCCATGCCTTGCCTGCGGAGAGCCAGGCAGTCCCTGCTTCCGAGGGAAGCAATAAAACAACGCTCGGCAGCAATCGCTCGCTGTTTCCCGCTGGCATCCAGGGGCTCCGAGGCCACCGCAGCGGGCAAACAGCCCCGTGCCAGGAGCAGCAGCAGACCTTCGACACCTCATGGGGACTTGCTTTCCAGAAAAGAGTGAGGGACTGTCATGGATGTGTGTGTCCAAAGCCCTCCCAAGGCGGCAGCACCTTGGCACTTTGGGAATCTCAAGTATTAGCTGGTGCCTGTCCTGAAGCACGGGCAGAAATGGAGCCCGGCTCCCTCACCCAGGGTGTACGGAGTGGAGGAGCGCAGGCTGCCCCAGAAACAGGAGCACCACGTGCTAAAGCATATCATTGCTTTTTGGGGATAACCACAGTTTAACACAGCATTGTTCAGGGTGCAGCAAGTGCTTCTTTCTAAGCAGCGTTAAATTTCTGGCTATGCTGATTTCAGCTCCAACATCCCCTCAGAGTGCTCTACAGCTTCACCACAATGGAGCCAGATCAGTAAAACATCAAATTTAACCAAAGGAAACATGCAGGGAAAGAGCTCGTGTGGCACAGCTCACACTCATCCACAGAGCCCTTCTGTACAGCAAAACCACCCATGCAGCAAGATGCACCTGGAGACTATTTTGCCAGGGAACGTGAGCCGGGACCCCTGAATTTGTTCAGCATGGACGACAGATGCACGGAGAGTTCCCAGGTCCTGAGCGTAACCTGCAGCAGTAGCCAGGGAAGCGCAGCCGCCCACACGCCTGGCACCGCAGTGCTGCTCCGGACACACAGCTGCCAGGTCCCACTCCTTCTTGCAGAACTCTCCCAAGCATGGCCACACACAGCATCACAGCCCGCTGCACTGAACCTCTTCGGTGGGGTTTGCTTCCCAACACCCCAGAGGATGCTGCTTGAAGCAGCTCCCCCAACACCAGCACTGCCGTGGCACCCTGCTCTCTGCAAAGGTGGTTCAACATCCTCAGCCCAGCTCTGGGAACATCCCGCACAGCCGAGTACCACTCTGCAGCATCAGTCCCCACGCTCTGCTGCGGGGCCAGGCTCAATTCCCTGAGCACAGCCCAGCAGCCCGGCAGGTGCATGACACACAATTGTGCATTAAATCAGGAAAATTTCCATGACAGCCCTGCGTGCTGACCCCCGCACTCATTCTCCCCCTGCTGCCCTGCTCCAGACATTCCCACCTTCCTGTCCCAGGGTGAAGCTGAGCCATTCTCATGCTCTCCCAGCCCTTCCTCACTCCCTTTGAGCCCCTCAGAAGCTCCGGCAGTACCCCGTGAAGGTGGGCTTACAGAAGGAAATAAAAGCTAAAATTGCTCTGGTCAAAGCAAAAATGTCCACGGATTTCCAAACTCCCATGGTGAGAAAAAGTGGAAAACAGAGATGCCTGTGGACCACCTGAGAAGATGACTTGGTTTGAAACGCCAGCTCTTGCAGGATCCACAGGCAGACTTGCGTGGTACTGCACTTGAGCTGGAGCGGGGTGACAGCCGTTGCTCACCAGCATCCTCCCGGATCCTCCGCTTGGCACCTGCAAAGCTCCCAGGTAGCTGCTGCAGGCAGAGCGCTCCTTAGCTCCCGGGGTTTTGTGCTCCCAGCACCAGCTGTGGCTCCAGCAGAGAAACAGCCCCTCCAAAGCCGCGGCGCCTGCCCCGCCGTGCAGCGTTCTGCCCACGCGCCCTGGGAAAACGGCTGATTTTGGGGGTGAGCTCCAGCCACTGGGTCACCACAGCCTGGCAAGCCAGTGCCAGTAGCTGCATGCTGCTGCTCTGCCCACGGTATTCCTCAGCTAAACATGCCAGCTCGAACACTGGGGCTTCTTGGCAGCTCCCTTCAGCCTAGGAGGGAGCGCAGAGACAGATCCCATGGCTCAGCTGGTGGGCAGCTATTTGCGGGTTATTAATGAAATCATTTACTCTCTGCTGCAATCATTCTGCCAAAACACAAGCAAAAAGCATCACAGGCGCTACCAGCAAACCTGCCAGTTCACAACAGGCCAGGGAAACAAAAGGTTTAGAAGGTATTGCCATCTAAAAAGCGGGTTTCCAGGGTGCCATCAGGTGGCCCAGGCTCCTCCTGGCACAGCCATGCCTGTCACGGGTACAAAGGTGCCCGGGACAAATGCTGCCTCCTGCCAAACCCCCTGATGCAGAGGAGAATCACTCTGGGTGAACACTCTCCCGAGGATCACACGTTCTCTCCAGGCGCTTTAAGGCAGAGCTGCAAGGCTGCGAGTTGCATCTTCATCTTCCCACAGCTGCAGCGAGGGGCCAAGCATCCAGCTCGGGTCCAAAAGCCCCGACTGCATTGCCTGACATACCCACACTACTGCTGCTGCCAACAGCCTCTTAACTGTGTTTCCTCCCAAAACACCACAAGGAAACCATAAAGGAAAGAAATTGCCAGCCTGCTCTTGCTTTGCTGTTAGACAGGGAATCTGCTTTCAGCAGCACATCAAGAGCCTGCGGAGATCAAGGCAACATATTCCTTTCTACTCTCTCCAGGGCACACAGCTATTTGCAACCTGAAAAATAGTTGCTGTCAGTACACATCTGAGGAATTATCCTGAGCACAGCAGCGTGGCTTTAAAGGAACAAGTACTACCCCAACCCCAGCTTGTTGCATGCTCCCTCCAAAGCAGCCCCAGCCAAGCCAGCAAGTGGGATTCGGGTGCAGCTGCAGGGAGGGCCAGCAGCATCCCACCCCCAGGGACAGAGGCTGAGGATCCCCCAAGCCTCAGCACCATCACCAGATCTCTGCAGATCTCCTGCTGACTGCCCTTCTCCGGGGACTGCGCAGACCCCTGTGGCCAAAGCCCTCTGTGCGAGCCCTGGCAGAGGTGGGGGTGCCCACCCCATGCAGGGAGGCTGAGCAATGGCATGGCTGATGCAGGACCTCGGGGACACCAGTCACAGGGAGGAAAACCAGCAGCACAAGCTGAAAAAGTGTCGCCAAAGACCATGAGGCCAGAATTTGGTTTCCTGCTTAAAGAGAGTGAAAACAAGCAAAGGACCAGAGCAACACACGGAAAAGCATCGTGATGTGCTCCCCGACAGGCACCTGCGTAGATGTGCCCAGTCCAGGGTGAGCGCTGCAGCGGGGGGACCCTGGGGAAGGGCCAGCACCTGTCCCCCAGCCGGGCACCCTGTGCAGCAGGCACCCAGCAGAGCTGGGAGAAGACCTTACCCTCCCTTCCCATATTCACTGAATAATTAATTCTCCGGAAATTAGTCAAGTCTTTAACTAAGCCAGCTCAGCAAATGGAGTGAGGAATTTCTAGGTCAGAACTGTGAGGGCTGGGGACCAAAAAAGGCAAAAAGAGCCTTAGGGCTCTGTCTCCTGCTCATTTCCAGGGGATCAGCACCCTGCTCTGCCTTGTCCAGCACCTCCAAAGCAAGAGCTCGGATGAGAATCACACCTCGGCATCCTGATGAGAGCTGATGCCACAGCTGCCTTCTGACATCTCAAAAGAGCACATCTTTGTGCAAAGCATCTCTCTCCATCTCACACAGTCCATTTTCCAAAGCAGAGAGGAAAGCACCTTATGACAATTATATTTGTTATACCCCTCCCGCTTCAATGCCTTTGACGTCTTAACCATCGTCTTCTGCAGAGGAGTTTTTTCCTCACTTCCCAAAGCTGTAACCTCAGGATGAAGCATGCAGGAGAAGCCCCAGGAGCCCCACATTTCACAGCACCAGCGCACAAGAGCAGCGCTCCGCGAAGCCCCTCGCAGCCTGCTCATGCGGTACCACCCATCGCCGTGCCTGGCAGCACCAGGGGCCGGCACCTTTCCAGCCGCGGTGCCCTGCCAAGAGACGGCAGCAGCCACCGCAAGGCGCTGGGTGACAGATGTTCCCTTCAGTAAAAGCTGTATCTGATGCTCGAAAAGCACCAGGTCTGGCCTCCCTGGGAGAAAACCCTGGAAAAATGAATGAGAAACTATCTGCTTAAGGAAGATGGATCTTCCCTGAGATCGATGTAGGTATCCAGGCACCCAAAAAGATCTGGGACTGGGGGAGGAGCACACAGAGCTGGGGTGCAAGGAGGGTACCGGGGGTTAGGAGAGGGTGGGAGGGTCGAGCAGCGCTGGTGAGGGGGTACCGGCACTGCACCCCACTCCTGCGGATGCTGGGGCTGTGCAGAGCCGGGCGAGCAGCAGTGTCGCACTGCCCTCTCGTGTCCTCATGTCCCTCACCCCAGCGGGCGCCCACTCCACACACCACGGGGCCCCAACCCACGGTGCCACAGGGAACCCCTCCCCAGCAGCCCTGGTCTCCTGCTCCGTTATTCCCCACGGTGCTGCCCTCCCCCCCACCAAACCCTATCCAGAAAGCAGGGGGGTTGTGGGGTGGAAGAGTTCAGCCATAAATGCCAGTGTGGGAGTACAGGAGAGGGGACAGAGGACTCTAGTGACAGCTGCCAGACCCCCCCAGGCGTCCCCACTCAGCTGGGATGTGCAGGAGGGACACACAGAGGGACCAGACTCCTGCTGAGAGCCTGGGGTGGAGGGAGGGACCCCACAGAAACCTGCTCTCCCCTTTGCTCACACACGTTAAAACAACCACCCTGCCCACCGTTACTGCAACCTCTGGGCAGCAGGTCCAGCACCAATGAGGTGTTGACAAGCAGACCCAAAGAGGAAGGGCGGCAGGAACCAGGGTGCTGCACCCACCTCCTACTCCGCTGCTTTGTGCGACCTCTTCTTGCACCAAAGACTGCATCCTCTGCAGGCAGCCTGCTCGGAAGCTCTCCCTACTATCACACCACCTTCTTCTTCCTCCAGTTGAACCTGCTAGGCACCCTGCAGTCCGTACTCGCATCCAGAGAACGGACTGCATGCAGCTACCGCACCCGCCACCAAGCTCCTGTCCCAGCTCTGGTATCCCCAGCTCGTCCCGTCACTACTCACAGGTTGGTTTTTTCCAATTTCTCCTTCTGCACTTTAAGGCAGACATGGACAATGGAGCCTAGAGGAGGGCAGGGAGTTAGGGAGCAGCAGTGCAGAGTATCGGTCCCTCTACATGGTAGGGTGCCCACTCCCCAAGGGGCTCCATCCGTCTGTCCCATGGCAAGAGCACCAAAGCCTTGCTGCAGTGGGGATACCCAGCACCCCTCTCCCCCAGCCAGGTGGCAAAAGCACACAGGGCAAAGGCTGGGGTTAGTGCATCTCCATCTGACCACGTGCCCCTGGGACGAATCCTCCACCCCGCTCTGAGACAGCAGGCACCCAGGAGACAGGTCCCTGTGGGAGCAAGGGGACAGACAGGCAAAGCAGGACTGGACTCAGCCCAACAGCCTGTGCCTGGCTCATTGGGGTGCTGGGGACCCGGAGGAGCCCAAGGCAGCAGCAAGGTGGCGGGGGGCACAGCCAGCACACCCTGCCTCTCCCCCCGAGCCAGGCGAGGGCGGCCGCAAACAATCCCGGCATTGAGAGGCCGCTCGTCCCAGCCCATCTGCGGCTCCGCGAGCCCGTGGCAGACAAAGACAACGTTAGGCAATGGCGAGCCCGGCCAAGGCGGGGGAGACAAACCGGCCTTTGTATCCGCAAAGGCAAAGTTAGCTTTGGGGAAAAGACTAGATAGCTCAACAACTGGAGCCTGTGCTTTGGCTGCTTTTCGCTCGGAGGTTTCCAATCCACGTGCAGATGACAGCAGAAGTCTCCAATGCTCCCTTTCTCTCGCCTGCCCCACTCATGAGACCAGCTGGTGTTCCCACCGCAGGTTCTCCCTTCTGCAAGGACCTTCAGCAGCAGCACGCTCCACAAACACACGCTCCTGGCAGCAGGAAGACTGAGCCAAGAGGGTTTTGACCCATCCCAGCTTAAATCCATTTATCACCGCATTTTTCTTCTGCCCCCAGACCAGCAGAGAGCTGGGGGCTCAAACGCATTCCTCCCCAGGGGTAAGCCAAGCAGGGTCTGCACTTCTGCCCTCGGACCTGGCCCATCCTGTCCCTTCCCAGCGCTTGAACTTCACATCCATGCCAGCAATGATTTCCATATGCAGAGAAATAAACCCCCAAGGACACCAGGCTTTATCCCATTTCCTTCCTTCCCCAGCTATGGGACAAGAGCAGCACACACCTATTCTCACTCGTGCCCACGGCACAGCTGAGCCCATACACTGCGTTTACCTCCTTGCCTTCGCCATCGCTCTCCAGTGATCCCAGCCCAGATTTTAGAGATGGGAAGCGTTTAGCGGTGGCCACTGATGGCTCCTGCGCAGCCAGGACAGGACAGCCCAGCACGTGCTTCCCAGGGGAGCCTCCCCAAAAAGGCTGATCTCCCCGCAACCGAATGGGAAAAACAAGACCCAATATAAAGGGAATCACAAAGAATTTCTTTCCTTACGCAATACTCACTCTGGAAAGCTGACAAAATGGGCTGAGGTTAAATATACACGTTTAAGCAGTGCTGCAGTGGAACCTTTGGGCTTGACAGTAGGTAGCAGGTACAAACCCCGTCATTCCCACCTTCCTTAGTCACAGCTAATTCACACCGCGTTGCTCCCGTTAAAAAACGAAACCCTTGCCCAGCACTCCCCACAGCTCCACCACTACAGGCGAGTGCTGTGCCCGGCTGTGGTACCAGTGGGTATTTATCGGGCTACATGAAAGCAGTGAAACACGGGGAAAGGCTGCAAGCCCTGTCGCGGCATTTACTGCTCGTCCTGCACACAGACGTTTGCTTTGCAAAATGAAAATAGAACTAAGGTACCATGCGCACCGAACGCTTACGTTGGAGGGCCACTCAGCTTCCTCAAAAACCAGCACGCCTCTTGCCCTACCAACCACTAGCGCGTGAAAGACAGGGAGCGTGGCACAGCCCCAACTCACCCTTTGACAAGGTCTATCCTGCCCCTCGCCTCAGCGTCCACAGCAGCTCCTCCCGGGCTCCCGGCGGCGGAGAAATCCTGTGCGGCGATGCAGACCTCCATGCTCCACCATCGCTAGCCACCCTGCGCCTCTGGAAGGGAGAGAGAGATCGAGACCCTGCCCATTAGCGAGATGGACGGAGCCCAGCGCATCGCCAGCACGTAAGCATCGCCCCATGTCCCCAGCACAGTTGTGCTTCCCACCCACACAGGGCCAAGAGCCGCAGAGACATCTGGTGCAGCACAGTCCCACCCTCAGGGGGAAGTTTTGGCTCATCCCATTCCTCAGGCCTGAGCCATGTTTAAGGGATCTCAGCAGCCACAAGCCTGGGCACACTGGTGTAAGAGCACGCTGGGGATGAGGGTGCAAACCTTCCTTCATTTGCTTGGTACCCCTGACATTAAATCGAGATGTGCTGTCCTCTTTCCAGACAATTATCAGCCACCGGACTGATAATGAATTACATTAGCTAATGGGTTACATTCATTTCTTATTTGGCAGTACAAAGCAGATGTGCGAGCAAGAACTATGGGCTTTTACTCTCATATATCCATCCTCCCCTCTGTTTGGCACCAGCAGCCAAAATATATTAGTGCTTCCTCCTGACCTCAGTGCATATGCATGGCTTGGCAAGAGCAGCCAATGCGTTTACTCGCTGCCACGCTGATGTTCCTTTGTGATTACATGGACTTACTCTCATTAGCTGGCAACTGGGTACAGTAAGAGAGATCATAGAACCATAGAACCATAGAGTTATTAAGGTTGGAAAAGACCTCAAGGATCATCAAGTCCACTCGTCAACCCAACCCCACCCAACCCACTAACCCATGTCCCCAAGCACCACATCCACATGTTTCCTGACCCCCTCCAGGGATGGTGACTCCACCACTGCCCTGGGCAGCCTGTTCCAATGCCTGAGCACTCTTGCAGTGGAGAGATGAGATACCCCACCACTCAGAAGCCAAGGCAGAAGTTTGAATTACTGGGGAAAAAGAAACCCTCCACCAGGAGCAGGGAACTGGTGTGGGTCAGTCACCCTGTGGGGGGAAAAAACCCACCACCACATATATGGGCTCTGGGATAACCTGCCGCTACAGAGAACACAGAAATGGGAAGGAAGAGGAATAAATGGGGTAGGACCATCAGCAGACACTGATGTTGGGTGAAGCCTTTGCTATCCAAGGGGAACAGCCAAGGCACCGAGACCCACAGCACACGTGAGCCTTGGGGAGCCACGACCCCCTCCCGCAGCACAGCCCTCTCGGGGCACGACCCAGGGCCTGGGAGGATGCTGGCTGCTGCTGTCCACAGCCATGCTGACAGGGAGAGCAGGGAAGTGCAAAAAGCTATTGGGAGGGAAAGCTCGAGCATATCATCTTCCTCCACGGGGGATAATAGAGGAAAAACTTCACCACTAAAAAGAGGCACCTCGGTGCTTTTTCTGCCATATCACCGCGTTGCTCGATTTTCATGTTCCAGCTCAGAGCACCTTTGCTTTTAGCCTCCAAACCCTAATGCGGACATCACCAAGCTGCCTGGTGCTTGTGATAGACAGAAAAAGGTGGCCGCCAGTCTGGAGCATCACTGAAATCCAGACAAACCTCTGCCTGGGTTCAGCCTCCACTGTGTGACTGCTTCAGCATTCATATTCCAGGCAAATTTGGTGGGGGAAAAACACACAACAAAGGCCATCATTTGCAAATCATTATTTTGCTTCACTAAAGCTGGACATGGATGCAAAAGAAATATTGGAACCGCATCCTCATTCACACCTGCTGGTCAGGAAACCTGCTCTCCCCGAGCCAGGACCGCGCCTGTGAATTTGTATCAACGCGCCCAACCAAGTGAGCTGCTTCCCCTTGCTCCTGCTCCAGCTGTGGCTGCTAAAGCAGCAGAAAGCATCTGGCCAAAAATTATTTCACCTCAGAAAATCTTGCAAAATCCAGGACAATTGTCAGGTGGAAGGCTGGAAACCCCAGTTTCAGCTAGAAATATTTTTCTGCTTGTAAATTGGAGAATGCGACCCCAGCCAAGTAGTTAAGGCTCTAATCACCGTGTCTGACGGGGAGGAAGGTGCCAGGGAGATTTTATTTATGACACAGCTAATGGGGTTTGCCCTTAAGCACTGGACAAATCTTCCAGCTCATTACCCGATGTTAAGAATCGCTTGGACAAATTGGGTATTGGAAAGTCAGAGCCTGCAGAGCAGCTCTTTGATTTTCCTTAAAATGACCTACAAAGGAAATGTCCCACCGCCTGGTCACCCTCACAACACAGCAGCACTGTGATTAACATCCAGAATGCGGGACAGGGTTAGGTATTTAATTACAAAACTGTTTCCCCCCTCCATTTTCTAAACTAACATCTTTCAGCCAAGGGATGCTCTTCCCGGGTGTGCCTGGAAAGCTAAAGCAAAGCTGGAGCATCCTTGGGCTCGCGACATACAGTGGAAACAGCAAATTTTTGGCGAAAAAGAGAGTCCGGAAGAAAACTGCGTACTCAAGTCAAGCAGATGGCAAAGAGAACCTGAAAGGGAAAAAGTAGGGAAAAAGAGCACAGCAAATGGGATGAGACTACACATGTAACTCCCGGTGCCATGAAGGTCACCCTGACCAGAACCAAGGAGAAGGTTGTTCATTGCTTCTCTCCCAGCCGCTCTGCTCCTCCATCTGTGCTGCTCTGCCAGCCAGGGAGCGGGGCTTGCTGTGGGCAGAGGACAACACTGATGGGAACCAGGCAGCCCACGAGAGTCCTTCCCTTGCCAGGCTCCCCCCAAACAGCGTTTCATCCAGCCACCAGCTCACCACAGAGGAAGGTTTCCCACCCCATCACCACCTCTGCCCCACACACCAGCAGACACACGGACCTGGGCTGCCGAGCCGTTACGGCCCCATTGCATCTCCTTCCCACCTCCAGCAAGGAACCAGGAGTGAAAGGTGAGGAAGAGCCAATGCAGCTAGAGATGTTCCTTAAATGAAGCTGGTTCCTTTGGCTGCCACGTTCTTGTGTGTACAGCTGGGGGTGGCAGGGGCCTCTGGAGACCCCCCAGTCCAACCCCTGCTCAAGCTGGGCCAGCTCCAGCAGCCTGCCTAGGACAGTGTCTGCTCGAGTGTTGAACATCTCCAGGGCTGGAGACTCCTCCACCACCTCTCTGGGCAGCCCAGCCCAGCCCAGTAAAAGAGCATTTTTAGTGGTGAAGTGCAATCCCTGTGTTTCAGCCTGTGCTCATTACACCTCTGTCCTGTCACCGGCACCCTGAGAGGGGCCCATGTGAGGGCAAAGCTCTTCTTACTGCCACACACACGGGAACACGGCTGTACAGGGCGCGGAGCTGACAGCAGATCTATGTGCTGGGCTTCAGCAGGGGCGGAGCACTGCAAAAGCCATGTGCGGCTGGGGATGGGGAACTGCAGGGCCCAGGGGCTGGAAGGAGAGGTTCCTGGACCTCCTCCCCGGTCCATGCAAAGACAGATTTTACCCCAACAATGTTATCTCCTGCACCGCCAGGACAATGCAATTGAAACTCTCACTGGACGGAAAGGAAATGCTCTTCTGCCCTTTACGGCCAGACCCAGAGGAGCTTGTGATGGGATCACAGAATCATCGAATCCCAGAGTGGTTTGGGTTGGAAGGGACCCTAAAGCCCATCCAGTGCCACCCCCTGCCATGGGCAGGGACACCTCCCACTAGCCCAGGTTGCCCAAAGCCTCATCCAGCCTGGCCTTGAAC
The DNA here is from genome assembly GCA_011057875.1 of Pterocles orientalis. NCBI lineage: Eukaryota > Metazoa > Chordata > Aves > Pterocliformes > Pteroclidae > Pterocles > Pterocles orientalis. The sequence goes on from WKFP01013172.1 coordinate 34,127, forward strand.
CCCTCCACGGATGGGGCATCCACAGCTTCTCTGGGCAACCTGGGCCACTGCCTCACCCCCCGCACAGGGAAACATTTCCTCCTAATATCCAACCTAAACCTCCCCTCTCTTAGTTTAAAACCATTCCCCCTCGTCCTGCCACTATCACCCCTGTAACAGTCGCTCCCCCTCCTGTTTACAGGCTCCATTCAAGCCCTGGAAGGCTGCAATGAGCTCTCCCCGGAGCCTTCTCTTCTCCGAGCTAAACAAGCCCAGTTCCCTCAACCTTTCTTCATAGGAGAGGTGCTCCAGCCTCTGACCATCTCCATGGCCTCCTCTGGACCCGCTCCAAGAGCTCCACGTCCTTCCGGTGCTGGGGTCCCCACACTATACTACAGATGGGGTCTCACAAGAGCAGAATAGAGGAGGGAATCACCTCCCTCCCCTGCTGGCCACCCCTTTGTTAATGTCCTGCTGCTTCTCGTTTCATTAAGACCATGTTTCAGCACCTCCAGCTGGGGGTTTGCTCTCAGGAACTCGTCCAGACATAGCTGGGTCAGCAGCCACAGTTCCCAGGGCCAAGAGCTAACCCTCCTCTTCCTCCATGAGCTGGACAAGGGTGCATCCAGGGAGCTGAGCCCTCACGCTTGCGACTCCTGAGAGCCGGCTGGCATTTACCCTCCACAGAGAGGGTGCTCGAGCACAACCAGACCTTGGAACATGCTGCCCTTGGTGCCAGTGCAGCTGAACAGCAGCGAAACTCCAGTATGACAAAACCTGGGTCACTCCTTCCACTTGTCTAATGCTGCCACGGGACCCAGGGGATGGTTCAGTCAGACAAGGTGAAACACTCCAGACAGGACCCAAAGGGGGCTTGCTGCAGGTTTGGTTCCTGTGCTCTTGCAGCAGCTGCTTCATGGAAGAGGATCGATGTCCCACACCAGGACATCAGCACCAATGGCCGGAGATGCAAACCCACTCAGCAGCCCACACAGAACCCCGACAGAAACATTTCCCCTTTTCTCAAAAGAGAGTTTAGCTCACACAGTTTCAAGTCATTACATTTTTAGCCAAAGCTCGTGCAATATTTACAGAATGAGGATTATCGGCCTGGCAACCGCTGATTTTTACATTCAGGGTTTTGACCTCCTTGCATAAGATGGTCACAGCCAAGAAGAGCAGGGAAATAAACAGCTTCAGGAGGTTCCTTCAGAGAAAAGGAAAGAAAATCCCCTTTTGCCAAGAATAAATACAGACCATTCAGAAATTCCTGGGAGCTTGGGTCGGTTTTGTTTGTTTGCTCTTGCTTTTAATTCATGGTCACTGAAAGAGTTTTGTACCCTTAACTATTGAATTTGCCACCAAAACAGCACCTTAATGAGAAGGAAGCAAGAGCTACACATTCATTGCTGGGGCATTTGCACGTCAATGCACGAACAGGAGGAGGAAGAGAGAGCCAGAGCAGCCTCAGCAGCTGGCCCCGGGCAGGACTCTCCATCCCCAGCAGTGCACTGGCCCTGCTCCCTCCTCACCAGCCCCTTTACTGGTGCAAGCACATGGATGCCATGGAAGAACGGAAAGCTTGAAGCCACATCAGGAATGAGGAGAAACCCCGTCCTCCAGAGCCAGGGGAGCAGCCCCGTGTTCCTGGGCAGGGACAGTGCCGATGTCCCTTTGAAGGGTCTGCCCAAGCTGCCACACCCCCCCCACTTTTGCATGAAAGCAAAATACTGAGAAATTTACAGGTGAACACCTCGTGGATTAAGAGCAATGCCATAAATTCTTACCATCGCCACAGGCCAGCTCGAGGTGGGGATCCGGCAGATGACAACTGCTGCCAGTTATAGTTTCCCCCAGCTCCGAGAGGGAGCAGAGATACACTTGTCCTTCAGGAGGGACACACACGGGACCATACAACACAACATCCCTGTTAATACCCTCAGCAGAAAGGCAAGACGTCAGCCAGACAGGCTGGGCTTGGCTCCCCAGGGTGCGATCAAAGGGTGCTTTGGTTTGCAAAAGCTGCTGGTTCGCTGTGGGTCACACTCCCTGAGAGCAGAGTGGGCAGCACCAGATGGGCAGGACCTGCTGGGACAGCACAGGGCATCCCCAGCCAGAGCCCAGGAAGAGGAATTAACCCCGTGTCCCTCAGAGACATTTGGAGGAGCTCAGAGGCAGAAGCCGATAGCCAGGGTCTGCAGCAGGCGAAGGCTCCCTGCCACCCTCCAGCCCTGCCACGGCGGGGACGACACAGCCCGGCTCTTCTCCAGCCTCCCCTCCACGCTGTCACCCAGCAGGAGCTGGGATTGCCGCAAAGTCCGTGCAAAACTCTGTTAGGATTGGCAAGCACTCAGGAACAAGCTACTCCCTTCCCTGCCAACTCCAGGGGATGGGAGGAAACTCCTTAAAAGCAAGACACAGTCCCTGCCCACGCGGGCAGGGAAGGATGGGGCACCCCAGGCACCCAGCTGGGCTGGGGAGCTGTGCTGTCACCTGCACCCAGGGAGATGCAGGCAGGCTGGGGTGCATCACTGCCTCCCCAAAACAGCAGCACCTTTGCTATTTCATTCCCAGCGGGCAGCCGTGCCCTCCTCTTCCTCGCAAGGGCAGACAGCCCTTTGCTTTTGAGCACTGGCTCCAGGGGCTGCAGACCTCAGCCGGAGGTCTGCGGGGGGACCGGACCACGGAGAGCAGGGACCGTGCCACGCTACGACTGTCGCAGACTATGAAAGAGCCTTTGCATGCTGTTCTGTGCACAAACACAAATTCTCTCCGTCTGCTTCCTAGCCATGCCCCTGGTTACAGCCCTGTCCCCAGCACCACGGCAGGACACGGCCCCTGCAAGGGGCATCTGCCCATTATTATGGCATCGGGCACCGCAGACCTGCCCACAGCCCGGGGTTGACTTCAAATCATGTTCCTTTGCCACAGAAACAGAAGAGACATCAGACATGGAGAAAACGACAACCCCGAATGAAAGCAAGCACCGTAACTCACACAGCCCGGAGCAAGGCACCCGGGAAGCCGCGTGTCCCTGCACAGAGCACAGCTCTCCGATGGAGCACGTGGTGCTGGCAGAGCCGGCCGGGCTGTCTGCCCAACAAGCACAAACCCAGGTCCAACCACATCCCCATTCACTGGCACGACCAGAAGAACACCACGCTGGGGTTTTCAGTTTAGTCTCTCTTTGATGAAAAGCGGCGTCTCGGCAGCAGGCAGCAATTTCTGGCCAGAACAGGCACAAATGAGCCACGCACGAACCCCCATCGCCACGGCACGCTGCGGCAGAGCCCTCCCGGGGGACATCCGGCACCCCAGGGGGCACACAGCAAAGGAGCAAAAGAAACAGGGCTACGTACTGGTTCTGCACCGGGGGACCCGCAGGCCACCGAGCCAGGCTGCGGCACGGCCGGGAAGCACCAGCTCCGTCCAAGTCAGTCGCACAGAGGAAGGATGGAGGGACCCGCGAGCCGCCTCAGCCTCCCGTTCTCATCACCGCCTCGACCACGTCAGCAATGATTTAATTCCCTGATGCAAGAAAACAGAAAAATCGGGAAGCTGTCCCCCCACCCAAGGCGAATGGTGCAGCTGCGTTCCCCCCGCGCTCAGAGCCCGGCTCCGTGCAAGACTCCAGCATGTCAGCGAGCAAATCCTCTTTGCCTATGGGCAAGGGAACTGTAGGGGGGAGAGAAAAAAAAAAAGCATCAAGCAAGCCTTTGTCTACAAACATCCCAGCCGGGCGCACGTGCAGCATGCGCTTCCTGACGAGGGCGGAGGGGGAGCCTGAACTTCAGAGACACCATTTCCGCTGCAGCTCGATCCGCTCGCTCATTGTCTTCTAAAAATAAAAGTAAACACTGAAGAAGAGCTCTTTGGTTTTCTTTCTGCTGTGTCAGAGAGATGACTCTGGCAGGAACAAGTTGTGAGACCTCTTCGCAAACTTCTAGGAGCTTCTCCCAAGACCAGAGCAGTGCCAAAGCGTCCCAGGGACCGGCAGGCAAGGGGGCTGCTCTTAGTGGCAATGGTGAGGATTACCTGCCCTGGGCTCCCACCTGTGCCGGGCTAATGTCCTTTCCCCTCTGTGCAGGTCAGAAACTTTAGTTTAAGCCACATCACTGCCCCAACAAAGCACGAGGAAAGCCAGGACAAGGGGCCTTTTTAACACATAAAATACATATTAAAGAAGTAAGACTGAGAGATGCTTACATATCTCTCGCTCTTTTATTTTTTCGCTTCTAAATCTTGTTTCCTGAGGAGCCCAGTGGCAGGCAGCGTTAGCTGGCTGATGGGGCCAAGCCTGAGCCCCAAATGGCCCCACACAGCCAACACCCCTGATTAGCAGCAAGCACAAACTTCCTCACCAGGCAGCTGCCGTATCTAAGCATCTTACTGCTTTGCCAGTTGTTTGTTCAGGCTCTTCCTTTACCGTGGAGCTGCTGTACAAAACTGCAGGGTAATGAGACGTAATCACCATTATCTTTTTTTTTTTGACCTGCACTAGGAGTAAATCCAGCCCAAAGGTTCAGGCGTCCTCCCTGATTTTACGAAGTTGCTTATCGAAGCAAAGCCCTGCAGGGACCAGGTCGCTATTCGGAGCAAAGCTCTTCCCCTACAGCCTCATCAACACTGTTGCTTTAATCTCCCAGCTCCAAAAGCAGACTGGAAAAAAAAAAATTAAGAACAAAAAGAGGACACATTTGTTTTCCCCATCTGAGTGCTCTAACCCACTTCCCGAGAAAAGCACAGTGGGACATTTCGTCAGCCTGCTAAGGACACCTCGTCCCTCGGGAACCGTGCAAGAAGCAGCTGGGCTCCTGGGAGACAGGAGTTACCCACCCCAAAGGCAAGGGGCTGTGAGGAGGGCCAGGAGGAGCCGTGGCTGGCAGGCTCCTTTGGTGGCTGAGATGTCCCCCAGCTCTGTGCTGCACTGCACACTGGCACGTGGGACAGACCCCTGCCCTCCGCCTTGTGCAGGGACTAATGCACTGAAAGAGAACAGGCTTGGTGGAGCCCCAGCTCCAGTGCAGCAGCTCTGAGGAAGAAAAAAAAAAAACAAAAAACAAACAACACACAAATTAAAAAAAGTAAAGGAAAAGGGCTCGTCATTGCAAACATCCTCCCCCAGGCCCCATGACCTCTGGAGAGTAGCAAAGTGCAATAACCAGGGCTGGAGAAGCACAGCAACACAGCCCTGTGAACACACGCAGCAAAGCCCGCCAATAAAAACGTCCTGAACTTCCCAACCATCCACCTCCTGGCCACCAAGTTAGGCACAATGTGTTTGCTTAGGGTTTTTTTTCCCCCCTAGAGCAATGACAGTGACCTGGGTCTGGATGCAGTGTTAGGAGCAAACAGGACTCCGCACGATGCTCCCACAGCTCAGCACAGCTGGGGAAGGGGACTATCCCCTCACCTAACACAACTCAGCCCCCGAAAGCCCAGCAGGACTCCACAACTGCATACGTACCAGTTAATGAACAGTGGAGTATGAAATAAATAATCATTAAACACCACCATATATGTGTGCATGCAC
>WKFP01013172.1:48498-72449 GCA_011057875.1 Pterocles orientalis
TTTTTTTTCCCCCCTAGAGCAATGACAGTGACCTGGGTCTGGATGCAGTGTTAGGAGCAAACAGGACTCCGCACGATGCTCCCACAGCTCAGCACAGCTGGGGAAGGGGACTATCCCCTCACCTAACACAACTCAGCCCCCGAAAGCCCAGCAGGACTCCACAACTGCATACGTACCAGTTAATGAACAGTGGAGTATGAAATAAATAATCATTAAACACCACCATATATGTGTGCATGCACGGGTCAGGCTCAAGCACCATCCTCCACAGCTCGCCCTGCCCCTGGGCTGCCGCCGGGCGCCCCATCGCCATCCCCGGGGCTGCAGCCGGGCCCCCCATCGCCACCCCCAGGGCTGCAGCCAGGCTCCCCATCGCCATCCCCCAGGCTGCAGCCGGGCGCCCCATCGCCATCCCCCAGGCTGCAGCCGGGCGCCCCATCGCCATCCCCCAGGGCTGCAGCCGGGCTCCCCATCGCCATCCCCCAGGCTGCAGCCGGGCCCCCCATCGCCACCCCCGGGGCTGCAGCCGGGCGCCCCATCGCCACCCCCAGGGCTGCAGCCGGGCTCCCCATCGCCATCCCCCAGGCTGCAGCCGGGCGCCCCATCGCCACCCCCGGGGCTGCTTCAGAACACGCCCTCAATCACGGAAGGACTCAGCAGTGCACAATCTCCCCCCAGTCTCTTCCAGCATTTTCCCACCCCAAGTGCTGGGTCTAAGGCAGGATGCCAGTTGGGTCTGACACAGGATGCTCATTTTCCTCAGCCATCCAACCACTCCCTCTGTCAGCAGCTCTGAGGCTGCTTATCAGCTCTGGTGACCTGTCGATCAATTCTCACTGCACAAAAGTCCCACAATCAAATCTGTGAAGCAACTCTACACATACCAAAAAAAAGAGAGAAAATAGCTTTGCCAGTCATTGGTTCACCTATGAGCCAAAAAGCCAAGTTTTACCAATAAAATAAAGAGGGACAGCAGACTGCTTGACTAATGAGCATCCAGCATCCCCCCCCCCGCAGCAGGACGGGCTCCAGGACTGAGCAGAGGGTGAAATCCAGGCAAGCCACAAGCCCTGCACACCCGAAGGTGCCCCGACAGCCAGCTTTCACCTTTGCTTGTCCATCGTGTGTGACCCCATGCAACCCTGGCACAGCACACGCGCTCGCTGTGAAATCCCAGAGCCCGAGAAGCACTGCTGAGTGTAAAGCTGGGGCCAAGCCAAACAGCAGCCGTGGGACAGCGGGACAGACACAGGGACAGGGACACGACCTGGCCGTGCCTGCACTGCTGGGAGCACCGCCAGCCTGGACAGGATGCGCTGGCAGCCAGGGCCAGGCTAAGAGCTGGCGGGAGCGGAGATGTTGTTAACCAGGAGCTTTAAAGCAGATGGTAGGCTTTGCTAAAGAAAACCTACAATTTTTAACATCCCAGTTAAAAACTGACCAGCAGTGGTGTGACAGAACAACGCTGTCCTTACAGGAGGACCTGTTTATTACAGCTGTAAATTTTTACGATACTCTTATCTGTACCAGGACAAGCTGCGATGCGCTGGGAAGTTGTGCAATTACAATTTTACAGGTGTGTGGATTGATGTACTCAAGACACATCCCTTGGGAACCCAGGGGACGCTTGTCAGCGCCTGTCTCGGTCTGACGCACAGCCTGGAGCAGAGGGAGGCGCAGAAGGACACTTCACACCTTACGCACTCCGGCAGGAGCCACGGAAAGGCTTTGGCTTTCCTCCAGTCATCGTCTTAATTCATTTCAGTGTGCTTCCTGATGTGGGCATTAGAGGCAAAATTAACAGCGGAAACTTGCCAAAGCTCTCAGCACCACAGCGGCTCCCAGCAGCTGCCAGGAGCCGTGGGCGGGCAGGGGAAGCACCCCAGGCAGGGCTGGGTGCCGGCAGTGCTGCCGAGGCAGGTCATGTTCCACCAGCCCGACACCCTCCCGCAGCCCCAGCGCTGCAGCCGGTGCCGAGAGGACCAGCCTCCACAACCCGCAGGCGCAGGCAGGCACGGCTCCGCGTCGGGGTGCCTGCACCCATCTGGAGCAGGCAAGCTTCACAACAGCACCACGCCACGAGGCAGCGTCCCCCCTCGCTGCCCTCCCGTCCCTCCGCTCCTCACACTGAGCTATGCGCAGGCAGTGTAACAGCACCCAGGAGGGGTAAGGACTGGGATCCCTGTCCCAGTTAATTATTACCTGGCCAGCTATCACATTGCTGTACAGGGATGGCCTCGTTCACACTCGGGGAAGGAGGCAAAAGCAGCACAAGCACCTTTACAGCTGCTGGCCCAGGAGCAGCCTGCCCAGCAGACCCAGCTCCTCCCCAGCCCCTCTCTGCACACACTGAGGGCAGGGCACATGTCCCATCCTCCAGGGAAGCGGGGCACAGAGGGGTGACACTATCTGCCCAGCCCAGCAGGGTCACACTGTCTGTCCCAGGCGCCCTGTCGATGAAGGCTCACCAGCTCCAGCCACACTGCGGAGGGGCTGAACCGCTGAAGAGCAGAACAGCCGTGCTGGTTTTGAGCCCCAGTGCTCCCAGCCCTTCTTTGTCTGCCACCAACGCTCCCTTCCAGCGGCACAGAACCTTTTTTGACACGTGCTCTCCTGTTCCTCTTCTCTTAGAAGCCCCCATCACCGTGTTGCAGCCAAGCTGCACCAGTGCACGTGCTGGGCGCTGAGGCTGATCCCCAGCTCAGCAAGGGGGACACGCTGCCCGACAATGTGCCAGCAGTAGGGCACACAACCCTGCGGAGCAGAGACCTCGCTGGAGCTCAGGGGGTGGAGGAAGAGCGGCACGGAGAGGGCAGGGCTGGCTTTGAGCTCCCCAGTTCTCCCAAACCTAGCAGCACGCCCCTGTTAGAAGAGTAGGCGTCCGCTTGCAGACCAAAGACTCTGCAGATCGAAAAGCTGTTGCTAAGGGATGTACAAGGCAGACCGCCACAGCTCCACAGGGGTTACAGAACAACCCTAAAAAGTTCCTACTGGATCTGACACCTCCACTGAGCATACCTAGAAAGCCAACAGCCAAAAGGAGTTGAAAATCTTTTTTGCATCATCATTAAAGGGAGGAAAGGAGATAAAGAAGCCAAGATAAGATCAAGTACATGTTCTATGAGCCTCAAGCCAGGCTCAAAATTAAGTCCTGAGGTAAGAAAAGCAAATTAATTATTTGAACTCAGTGAAAAGCTTTTCCTTCACTCGTGACAAGAGCATTCATGTTCAGGACTGAGTGTGTTCAAGGGAAAAAAAAAAAAATGCAAGCCCACCACAAACCTTTCCTCCACAGTGTCATGTTTCTGTGTGGACGCTCGTAGTTGAAGATGGGGTGTTTCTCCAGGCCAGAGAGCGGGTTCACACCTGCTTTTCTTTCCAAGAGCTGTGGTCCCTGGCACCCCACCGAACACAAGCTCCCCAGCAGCAGCAGCCTGCCAGCACCAAGCCCAGGGACCCCAGGCAAGGGTGTGTGTGTCCCCACTTAGGGAGGAGGATTTTAAGCAAGCTGTATCACAAACACCGCCAGGAATCTCTCTGCCTGGAGGGTAAATGCAGTCCGGTGACCCCGCTGAGTCACAGCCTGCTGACTCACTCGCTGGCAGCTTGGGCAGTGTTGGCTGAGCTGTAGGCAAGGAGATGTCATGGTGACACGGGCTCACAGTGACTCTCCCCTGACGCCTTGCAGGATCTGCAGGACAGCAGGGGATTTTGTTTGTAACAGCCATCACCCTCTCTGCTCTTCTGCACCCCCTCCCACCACGCTTACGCTGCCGGGGGCCATCATCACACAGGAGGACGACTTCATCTGCTCCTGCAACAAGACAGCTCCCAGCAGAAGCAGGTGAAGTCGTGTCACCACTCAACATACCAAGGAATCAAGTGGAGAGGAGCAGCAGCCCACGGTGCCACCCAACGCAGCAAATCCAGAGCCCAAAGAGCAGCCAGCCCCCAGGTACCAGCCACTGACCCGGCTGCTGGGCAGCCCTGGCTCCAGCTGTCACCCAAACCCATCTGCAACCACCTGCAGGGCTCGTACTAGTGCTTGCGCTGGGCTCTCCCGGCCAGCAAGAGCCTTCTGCAACTGCTGCCTTGGAGAAGGGAAGAGGGATGTAAGGCTCCGCCAGCGTCCGTCCCACCCCCATACACACCCCTCTCACAAACACAAAGATCTCTTCACAAGAACCACGCGAAAGGGTTGGTGTCAGTGCTTGCTTTGGGAGCACCACACAGAGGGTCAAAGCTCTACTGTTAGAGCAAAGATGACGACAGGGGAGAAGGGAAGGAACCATAAAAGAACCATATAAATAGCAGCATTGTCCTGACTCGGTTTCACGGGGCATCAGATGTCAAATATGATCTTTCACTCAAGAGTTGAAGCCTCTAATTGATTCCCTTCTGACAGTTTCTTATCCAGCAGTTGTTATCCGTCCAAACAAGCTGAGTAAATATGCTTTACTCTGCTATTAAAGCTGGCAAGGAATCATTGGCTTGCAACAAAACCAGTGTAAACAGCATCATTCCTCCTGGGCCGGAAGATCTCCTCCTATTCCCCTAACCTCCTCCCTCTGCTGCACTTTGATGCTCCACAAGCCCTGGTCCTGGCACATGGTGAAGACACACATGCACAGGTCCCCTTGGCTTTGGGATGAGAAGTCACACTCTCTGGAGGGTTTGGGCTCTCAAAGCACTTGTGCAAACCTTGAGAGAAACTTGCTGCAGCCCCGTACATCCATTTAATAAGCAGAGACACCAAATCTACAGCCTACAACCAAGAGTCCTTACAGGAGGCAAACCTAGCCCGAGTAGAGAAAATTTAGCCTGGCAGTGCCCACAGACACATCTTGTGGTTGGGCAGAGTTCAAGGAAGACTGTGCAAGTCCTTGCTCTGGGCACATTGGTTCTGACCTTTGGGGTGTCCCCAACATCCCACACAGACCACCAGAAACACATTGGAACAGGCTGCCCAGGGCAGTGGTGGAGTCACCATCCCCGGAGGGGGTCAAGAACCGTGTGGATGTGGTGCTTAGGGACATGGGTTAATGGGTTGGGTGCTGTTGGGTTGACGGTTGGACTTGATGATCCTTGAGGTCTTTTCCAACCTTAATGATTCTACGACCCTCTCCAAAGAGGCTGCCCAGGTTGCTGTGCCCTCCCTGGGCAGCCTGTGGTCCATGCCCTTGGACTCTCCCAGCACCCACAGCTACAAGATGAGGTATGCTGGTGGGTATATCCCAGACAAGTACTTCCTGGATCCATCTATAGACTTGCTGGCCAAGAATCTGCCCAGTGCCTTTCAGACAAGCTGTCTGCCTCCACAACCTACTTCAACACCAAGGTCCAGGCACTCGCCACCTGCTCAGTAGAGGGGCACCTTCTTTCATTTCCTGCTCACAAGTTTCACTGCCACCTTCTAGATTTGGTGTTGAGAATTATGGTGAGCAACAGTTACACCTTCATCTGACCCCCAACCTTCATGAATTTGCAAGCCTAGGTCAGATCACCGCTCATTCCTGGTTTCAGATTGCTGATGGAGCCCCCCAGGACAGTCCTTAGGTGGCTCACCACCGACTCCTCCATCCTTAACACTCCAAAGGTGACTCCACGCAGCCTGCCCTCTGTACACAACCCCCTTTCCGATACCTTAATGACCCTTCTTCCAGTGCCTGAGCACCATCGGTAAGAAGCAGCAGAGCTGAATGAGAATGGGACCAAGGGTGCTGCTCTCCCAAGAGCACTGCACCGCCAGCAGGTGTGAACACCTCTCCAGGTGCCTCCCACCACCCAGCCAGCACCCACACCCACCAGCACACACCAGACCCCGCGGGAGAGCCGGCCGGTGGAGCTCGAGGGAGCGATGCACACGCGTGTTCCTCCCGTCTGGCTGGCTGCTGGCCACACCAGGCTCTGCAGCAATCAATTCTTCTGTGCAAAGAGCGTGCTGTCCTTCGGTGCAAAGCTCCCAGCTCACGCTTCTGCCGCTGCGACCGACAGCACAAAGGTGGTTCAGGCAAACAGCCATTACCCATCCTTGCACGAGATCAGTGCGGCAAAGAAAACCAAACACTTCTGCCACGGATGGTGCTGGAGTACCACTGCAGCAGCGGCTTCACTGGAAGGCTTTGCTTTAACACCCTGTGATCCCACTGTAAGCTGTGTCTTTGCTTTTCAACATTTGCAAAACCCCAAAGCACTCAGCTTGAAAGAAATCCAAAAGAAAAAAAAAATCAACAATTTTCAAAGATGATTGTTGAGAGCTAGTGAGACCTTGCAGTTTTATAAAGGTCCCGCTCAAAGCATATATCGCTTTCTAAACCCAGATGAGAACTGCCGAAACAGCAGTCTTGGATCGATTTCGGTGCAATGCTCAGCACCCTCCAGCCAGGAGGAGGGAGAAGTGTGTGAGGGTGAGGATATAAACCCAGCATAGGTATTTGCTATAAGGACCAAAGGTCCTCGCTTGACCTAAGCCTGTTGAGGGACACGTTTGTACTTTCACCTCCCAGTATGTTTTCAGACTTCTACCTGAACCCCGTTTTAGGAAATTTCATAAATGCTGACTTCTGTGCTGACATCGAGATTTTCCTAAACAGAGCTGAAGTCACACGTTCCTTGCGTGCCCCCAGAGGCTGGGGAAGCAGCATAGGGGAGCCCCTGCACGAGGCCGATGGGCAGGGATGGCTCTAACCAAACAGGATGAACGGGATCCTTGGAGGTGCTCACAGAGGATGTTTTCCTCCCAGATCCACTGCCAGATGCTGACATCACCCTGCCCAGGGCACCCCCAGATGGGGCCAGCCCCATAACCTCAGGAAAGCCCCATGAGGCAGGGCCACAGCCACCACTCTGAAGGTGGCCACCAGGGCCACCCTGCAGGGATGACACCCAGACCCCAGCTTTGGAGTTCACAAATGAGTTTCCAAGGCCTCCCAGAAAGCACTTCTCGGGAACGTTTCTGTAAGCACAGCTTAGCTGGAAAACCTTGTTACACTTGGGCTCTGACTCAGAGGTTACGGCAAATCCATCTCGCATCGCTTACGGTGAATTGGGAACAAGTGACAGCTCAGGGCTCAGCTGAGAGGTTGAACAGGCGGCTCAACCAGGGGGAGCAGGGAAGGGAAAGTGGGAACATCCTCTGGTGTGCGCTCAGCTGGCCACAGACTGCTGGCTTAACACATCCCGAGCTGGTCTGTGTACACACGTACTCCCACTCTGCTCACAAAACCCTCCTGAGTCTGCAGCCAGACATCCCCCTCCAACTTTGCTGTCACTGGATTTGGCGCCAATCCCAGGGGATTTGGTAACCCCTCTGACTACGCCAAGCCAAATTATCCACACTTAAACGCTTTTCCCAGGATGAGACCTGTTGCAATTGTCACTTCTGCAGGAGGGTTTCTGATTGCACTTGAATTTTAATGCTCCAATAAAAAGCAGAGTTTATGATCCTTTAAAGCTGTAATCTTCTCCGCACTGGGTATGAAGTATATGCTTCATGTTTGCAATATGGGTGGAGGTGAGATTTATGATGTCCTTAAACAGTACACTTCCCTACTTTTAAGCGTCTGGGTTTTATAAATGATGCAGCACGTGATGACACCCCATCCCTCAGCAACCCTCACAGCTTGTCTCCGCTGTTGGAAATTTCCCATCTCGCCCCATCTGCTTGGTGTAGATGCACAGAAAAATTTCTTCTGAGTTTCAAAGGAGTGGAATAGAAAGACTACTGAATTCCAAGCAGCAATGTCAGTCAACAAACAGCGGCTGAAACCCAGCATCCTTGGGTTCCACCTTGTGGAAGCAGCCCCCTCGCACCCACTGTGTGCCAGCACCTCACCCTTCCCTCCAGCCAAGAGGCTGCTCTCGAGGGGGCTTTCTCTAACACCATCCACGACCAAGAAGCAAACTTGGCTTCCAAATACCTTACACCATCCCCACCCTCGAGAACGGCAAACTCCTCCACCCCACCACATCTCTTTACACTGAGAGCACACTTAACTCCTCGGTATGTCTGGAAACCATCACTGTGTGCATCCTCCCTGGTGTCCTGTCCCAAAGGATGCTCCAGAAGGACACAAGTCCCTGCACCACATCCAAAGCGCTTGGCCAAGCTGCCGAGATTTTACTAAACTCCACATGTGGCCACAGGATCAGTCCCCCGGACAAGGGGTTTAGAGGCCGTGATGCGCAGACACCTGCATCCCAGGCAGACACCTGCATCATGCAGACTGCAAGACAGTGACAGGCATGGGGCACAGGACCAAGAGAGGTGACAAAGCCCTTCAACTCCCTGGCTGTGAAAGGCCAGCCTTGTCTCTCTGCCAAACACTTCAAGATCTGAACCTGAAAAGCAGAGCTGGACAGGACCACAAGTAATGAGAAACCAAGTTCCACAGCACTGTTTTCTCAGGGAACTCCAAATATTTGTAGTGCTCTATCCAATATGCCTCCGTATTTGCCCAGTGCCTAAAGACAGATTAATAGGTCACATACACTTCAGATATAAAGATTTAATAAGATTTCAGCCAAAACGCCAGCAAGGCACTGTTGCCACACTGAAACAGCATCAGCAGACACACAGGGACCCAGACTGCCGGTGCCACAGCAGGGTCACTGTCCCCTTGCCAGCCCCAGGGATGGATGCCCAGATCGCATGTGCCGGTTTCTCGGTGTCAATGGCCACTGTCCCCGCAGCCCAGCAGAAGCCAGCCCAGAGGACCGTGCCAGCATGGGCAGGGCAATAGCTGGAGGTGAGAGCTAACACTTTCAGGAGGGGAGGTTTGCAGCAAGCGCCTCCAGAGCCTCCCCAAACACCAGACCATGGGGCGTTCCCGAGCTCTTTGCCCTGAAGGCTGACACAAGGGGGTTGTGACCCTCATGTTAAGTTTGTACAGCAGCACCCCAGAGCTGGGTCTGTATCTCCACATGGGCAGGCAATCCATCACCAACGACAAAATCCACTCCCTCTCCACGCTCTCATTCTCCAAGAATTGCTCCTGACTGCTCCCAGTAGCTCAATTACAGATCCCGGGCTCACTCACCCCTGCAGCCTGTTTCCAATCGTGTGTTAAAAGGGCAAGAAATGCAGGAACAAATCTGCACTAAAAGGTCAGGTAACTTCCCCCACCCTGCGCGGCTGAAGGAAAGCCTCTCCAGCTTGCTCAGCACAGCCAAGCCCCCTCTCCAGCCCCAGACACCTCGTCCTCCCGCACCAACAGCCCCCCCCTCACCCCACAACAGGCGGGTGAGGCCAGCGCCAGCTGTCCCATGGCCAGGAACCATGTGCCACCACCCCACGGGGCAGCCGGCACTGGGAGATGGGCATCACTCCTAAGCATCACCATTACAGTGTTCAACTGCCTCCGTTCTGTGCCTCCAGAACTGCCCAGCAGCATCCCACCAGCACCAGGACTGGACAAAGCCCCCAGTCCACCCTGGGCACTCTGCTGAAGAAGAGATGGCCACAGCAGCCCCTTTGGGCATCTCTCCTGCAAGTTCTCCCCTGGGCTGTCCCCTGCCACGCCGGCTGCAGCCACGATTGCCAATTCAGAGACATTGACCACAAAAACAAAGAGCTAGAACACTGCTAGGAACTGCTGCCACCCCTTTGCTTCCTCCTCCAAATCCTACTCACTTGGTTTGAGAAAATAACGAGCTCACCCTCAAGGCCCACTCCTCCTCCCCTCAAATAGACTTGTTCTTCCCAGAGAGAAACCCACCACCCTGGGGGCAACCCACCACCCTGATACGTGCAGAAAACAGAGCAACCTCCAGCCAGCGCAAACAGCAGCAGCAAGCAAAACAGCACAGGACTCAACTTGGAAGTCAAAATTTTGAGCACAGGGACTCCAATATGCTGAGTGGGGTCAAATGATTTCCCCCTGAGCTGGAGATGCCACAGCTGGCACCCAGGGACCAGCCCTGAGGAGCTGCAAACCAGAGCAGGCACAGAAGGGCTTGGAACAGAACCACAGAATCATTAAGGTTGGAAAAGACCTCAAGGATCATCAAATCCAACCCAACCCCACCCAACCCACTAACCCATGTCCCAAAGCACCACATCCACACGTTTCTTGACCCCCTCCAGGGATGGTGACTCCACCACTGCCCTGGGCAGCCTGTTCCAATGCCTCATCACTCTTCCAGTGAAGAATTTTTTTCTAATCTCCAGCCTAAACCTCCCCTGGTGCAACTTGAGGCCGTGTTCTCTTGTCCCATCACTTGTTCCTTTAGAGCAGAGCCCAGCAACCCCCTCACTGCACCCTCCTTTCAGGCAGCTGTAGAGAGTGATGAGGTCTCCTCTCAGCCTCCTCTTCTCTAAACATCCCCAGCTCCCTCAGCCACTCCTGTGCTCCAAAAGCCAGACCTCACTCCTGCTCCTCCAGAAACACCGGTCTGCTGGATGGCAGCTGCAGGGAAGCCCCAGCCATTCCCTGCTCTGCGAGATAAGGAGCTGCAACCAAAGCTTCCCCCCAGAGACAGGGCAGGGGGCTGCCGGGAGCAGGGCCACCGACACAGACCCGGGAGGGCAGGCTTGGGTCTGGATCCAGAGACACCCATGGGTCCCCACGCCTTGGGAGCACGCAGGGAAAGGAAGCTAGATGGGGGAGAAAATCGACATTCTCAGAAGATTTGGCTTCAGCTGAAGCCAGCCTCACAAGGTCAACACTCCGGCAGGGACTGGGAAATTTCTGAGCTGATGTCTGCTCTTTTAACTTTAAAATGTTCCTGGAACAGCTCCAGTGGCAGGTCCAACACTATCCCCAGCAGAAGGTTGAGTTAGGATGCTCACACCCCTCATCAGCCCTAAATCAGACCCTCGCTTCCCCAACTTTGGCACACAAGCAGCAGAAGCTTGCTGCGAGCGGAAACGCCTGTTTTCTTGCAAAGGTGACATTGGGATTTTCCCCAAGGAGGTTCGTGGTAAAGCAAACAGGAGCATGACCGGCTTGGTGCTCGCCTGGTATTGCAGCAAGGAAAGTTGCACAGATGACTGTCCAGCAAAGATGAAGCTGTGTTCAAAACACTACTGCAAACCCAAGTTACCACTTCCAACAGAAAGCAAAAAGCCCCAAGATGCGCTTTACCCCCAAAATTCATGCCAAGGTGATAGAACTGCCTTCCCCTAAACCTCCGGATCCCGCTGCAGCCCTCCCCTTGGAGGGGACACCCGCAGCGGCAGACACAGCCCCGAGCGCACACCCGCTCCACGGAGACAAGAGAAACCTCACCACCGTCGTGGTTCAGGGTGCGTTCAGCATATTTTTATCATATTATGTATTTTTGTCCAATTCATTTCACTACAAAGGGAGAACAGTCAGAAAGATATACTTAAGCTCAAGAAGCAGGAGTGGTTAAAAAAAGAAAAGATCAAAGGTCCGTCATTTAAAATTAATTAATTCAAACCTGAGCTATTAACATAAATTAAAAATTCAAACCACATACAGGGCTACATTTCTTTCCAAGTAATTTTCAAGAACCTGTAGTGCTGCAAGATAAGTTAATCGCACATTCCATTAATTTGCAGCATGCACAGAGGAGGTTAACCTCCACTTAATTAGAACTAATTTGAATTTTGCAGGAATAGGACAAGCACACTCCACAAGAAATCCTCTTGACATTCTGTCTCAGAGAGAGGCAACAGGAGCTCTTTGTGCTGCCTCTTCCCTGCCCCTCGTGCAGTCTCAGCTGGAGGAGCAGCGGCAATTCACCGCGGCCACCAAGGAAGCGGTGGCAATAGAAAAAAGAAAGAGTACGATTTCACTTCTGCAGAATTCCTGCCGAGGGGAACGGAGAGGCACACAGACACCAAATACACGCCGCAGACGATGGAGAAAGAGAGCTGACAGACCAGACGCACGTTGCGCCCCAGTTTGCCTGTGAAGTAATGCAAGAAAACCAGTGCTGAGATGTGCTGGAGCTGAGCCACACGTGCAGGACGTGATGGCTAGAGAGCAGGTGGCACGGCAAGGACCAGCCTTGGAGCAGCCCTTCCCAAGCAGCCTGCGGAGCGGGGAGGAATCCCGCTGCCCTCCTCCCTCCCACCCGATAAACCAAACCTGCATCCGCCGGAGCTCCCGCAGCGCCGAGGGTGGCCAGGTCCGGTGGCAGTGTGACTCCTCGGCCACGTCCTTGCAGCCCAGCCGCTCACCCTCCCAGCAGCTGGAGGAGCACACGCCTGCCCACTCCCTGTTAAATCCCCACCACGCCAGCTCCACCGCGAGTCCTCAGCCACCAAACCGGCCCCAACCAGGTGCCAAGGACTTGAGTCAGAGCCCGGGAAGGCTCCCGGCACCTTCCTGGGCCCCCAGCTTTGCCATCAGGCATGTTTGAGCCTTCCCCCGCATCCTGCCTTCAGCTTCGCCTCTTCCCCAGCCTGGCCCAGTTTCCAAAACAGTTTAATGCACACTTTTGGTTTAACCTATGCAAAAAAAATAAAAAAAAAAAAGAAAGAAACACACTACAGGGTGGCCTCCAGCTTAATTAACCCAAATTGATGCAAACTATAATTCAAAGCGAGTTAAAGACATCCACCCTAAAATTTTTTTTAATTTGCCTAATCCAGTTTAAACACTTAACTTCCCATCCTGCTGGGGGCTTATTAGCAAGCAGCAGGTTTTGCTGCAGGGTTGCAGGGGGCTGCACTTCCACCACCCTGGGCTAGTGCCACCCTCTGGAGCCCTTGGTCCAGCAAGGCAAGTGTCCCTGGGCGCTGCAGGGACACCCACACCTGCCCTCGCCAGGGATTAACGCCAGCCCTGCTGCACCCGCCTGAAATCGTGCCCAAACCACCAGCTCAGCCCACGTTCCCAGGGCACAGCGGAGGTTTCACCCACCCTGGTTGAGGGGAAAGACCAGTTCGCAAAGACACCGAGGTCCCTGGCTGCCAGCCTGGGGACAACGCCCTGCACACACAAGACGGACATGTCCATTGCCTTCTTAGTACCTTTAATCTAAACATCTTGTGCCATCCCCAGCAGCACCGCTAACGACACCTCCTGCCGCCACCAAGCCAAGTAAACTGGTGACTTCATCACAGCTTCCTTCACCTAAATTGTCTCGGGAGACCCCGCTGCTGCTTTCCAGCGGGCGCAGCATCCTCCGAGCACAGCTGCACGGCCCCCGCTTCCTTCCTCTCCACAGACCTCTGGTTTGCATCCACCACTCCAAGCCCAGTGCGTTTTTAACCTCAACCTCTCCTCCACTGATCCTGGCTCCACAGCGGTGCCTGCATGCTCCTGGACAAGCAAAACCAGTAAGTGACTGGTCCTTCTCCCTGTGGTCCTGCTCTCCAGTGCTTCCACACACAGCAAGAAGCTTCCAGGGGCTCTGCAGGGTCAGTGGGACCCATAAGACCAGAGCTGAGCATCCTTGGGGAGGACAGGCAGGGCAGGAGCCATCGCCAGCCCAGGCTCAAGCCCAGGGCCAGGCAGCAGCATCATCACCCCTCTCTGCTCCAGGATCAGAAACTTCCCAGAGCATCAGGTAGAGGCACCTTCGCACCCCATCCCCTTTGCTCACAGCACCCGACAAACACGGGGCGGCATCAGCACACTGGGGTGGCAAAGCACGGCCAGCTGGGGAGGGAAAACACCCGCAACATCTGCAAAAACCCGGGAAAATTCTGGAAAGGGATACTCTGAATCCTTCCGTTATATTTTTCTGTGAGGCACAACAAAAAGCTGCTTGAAGTAAAAATATTTCAAGGTTTTTGAAGGACCAGATTGCCCAGCCTTCTCCAATTGATGTTTCTAGCCAGAGAGACACTTCCCAGCACCATCCCCAGCAAGCAGGCTGGTACCACGTTCCTGAGGCTTCCTCTGACCCCGGCCAGGGCTCGGCAAGGACAAATAAAGCAAATATATTTTGAATAAAGTGAGCCCTTTGCTTTCAGGCTCATCTGGTAGCTTTTACCAGCCCTGCTTTCCCAGCCCAGAGCTAATCCATCACTGAAAGCATCACCATTGATTTTGAGGGGCTTTGGCTCAGCACACGAATTTTAACATACATCTGCCCCGCCGCACAGGCCAACACCGCAGGCCAAAATTCTTCTTCAGGCAGAGCTTTTATCCTCAAAACGCTCCCTAAGTTTCAGCCAGGCTGCTCTTTGAGGCGGCACATCTCACCCTCAAGAAGATGCATTCCCGCATCGTTCCAGCTTTTGGTGCTGCGGTTGGCTGGGGAGCAGTGCACATGGGCGTGCGGGGTGGCTGCATCGCACGGAGCGATGGGCAGGGCTGAGCGTGCCGAGAGACGGACGCTCCACGGGAACAGCGGGGTTATCCACGTGTGCTTGGGATGCTCCCGAAGAGTGGAAGGGTGATAGTTTCAATCAACAGTCCGCAGCAGCACGCACAGCGTTTGTTGCGCTTTTCTTAATTTTTAGGTTTTATAGGCTTTAACAGCTCTATTTTCCCCTTAATTGGTGCAATTGTTTTTAACTCTGCTCCTGGAGCCACGTTGCCATGGTTACCCTACACAAGCCTCAGCGAGTGAGGTGTATTTTTAGAACTGCCAAAATACGCGTCTCTAACAGAGCTTTTCTGTACAGAGCTCTCCTTGTTCCGTGACACAAGAATTAAGGGCATTCAATGGAATTAAAATGTGGGAAATTCAAAACCGCTTAAAGGGAGAGGCCCATGGTGCAGGTGGAGCACGGCTGGAGCCCCCATGATGCGGGATGCGGTGGAGGAATGTGGCTCTCCCCCCGCTGCCTGCAGGCAGGTCCAGGGCACGGCTGAGGCTGTGGCCTCACCAGGACCACAGGACACGGTGGGACAGCTGGGATGACCAAGTGCTGCAATGGATGGACACGGGCTCGGTGCAACAGCAAGAAGGAGGAGTTGCTTGGAGCTGTGCCTTGGGACAGGCGATGAGCCAGGGCTCAGGGCTGGGGAGGGATCAACACAGGCAACGGTGTCGTGGGCGCCCGCAACAGACCTTGCAAACAAGAAGCTTTGCAAATCCCCATCCTCACAGGGGGCTTGAGCCACCCCAATATCTGCTGGAGGACCAGCAGCAGGGCTCAAAGGCAGGTGGCTTCTGGAGAGCACTGATGACAGCTTCCCGAGACAGGAGAGTGAGGGACCAAAGACAGGAGACGCTGTCCTGTGCCTAGTGACAAACGAGGTCAGGGGTGCGACTGTCACAACCAGCCTTGGCTGCAGTGGCCATGAATGGTGGAGTTCAAGATCCCAGGAGGAATGAACAGAACCACCAGCCTGCACAGCCCACCCCCAGACTCCAGGAGAACAGACACTGGCCTGTTCAGGGACCTGCTCGGAGGAGGAGTCCCATGGACGACAATCCTGGGGAGAACAGCCATCCAGGATACACAGTTTGTCATGGATGATGTCCGCCAAGCTCAGGAACGGTCCATTTCCACTTCCCAGGAACCAAGCAGTGGTGGCAGGGGGCCTGCGCAGGTGAGAAAGGAGCCCCTCACCGATCTTGGACAGTAAAAGGAAGAACACAAAGGGTGGGACAACAGGCAGGTGACCCAGGAGGAATATCAAGTCATTGAGTCTGTCCTAGAGGGTTGTGATGCCATTCAGAAGAATCTTGCCAGGCTGGAGAAACGGGCCAAACAGGAATCTCAAAGTTCATCAAGGAGAAACATCAAGTCCTGCAGTTGCCGCCACCCCCCCCTGCACCCACACCAGTGCTTCTGAGCCCAGGGACCAGACCATCAAAACCACCACCCTACAACACCAGTACCAGGTTTTTTGTCTGTTCAACGTCTTGAATTCATTCACCACAGGAGGAGAACCAGAGCGAAGGTACAGGAAAGAGCCGGAGGGCTAGCACAGGTGACAGCTCAGCAACCGCAGCCTCAGTCGGTGTGTCAGGGGCTTTCACAACCCAGCCCAGCAGCAGAGGACCACGTCCACGCAGCAGCCCAATCTCCAGAGTTGGATTCACAACCTACAGACACGGCCTCAGCTACACAAACTCGTATTCAATATCCCGCTGGTTCTCATTTAGGGAAGAGTCCATCATCACCTCCAACACCCTTGGCAGGTGGCAGGGGGTACTGGTGGAGCAGTAGCCCCCCAAGCTCCCTGTGCACTCTGGACCAGCGGTACCTCACTGTTGATGGCCTGTTAGACAGGCAAACCCTAAGGTGCAGAGACAGCAGCCCTCAACCTGCCTCACTTCCAGGACACCTGGCTCCAAGAGAGAGGCACTATCCAACATCAGTTCCCTCAACTTCACGAGGAAAAAAACATACCTGAACCAAGCCAGAAGGAAATGCTAAAGGAGGGAACGGAAAGTGGATTAAGGGGAGGTTAAGCTGGGGGCTCCAGCATGAACTTGTCCTTGTGCAGAACATCTCTCACAGAAAAGGGCACTGACAATAAAAGCTGCCGAGCTGTGTGCACTCAAAGAGCCTGAGCCAGGTTCCTGCGAGGACCCATCACGGAGCATGGGGAGCACAGCGAAACGGAGGCCACCACGCCGGCAAGAGCCGTGCCCTGCCCTGACTCCACGGGGCTGCAGCTCTGCTCTCCCTCCACCCTGCTCCGGCGAGCTGCCAGGCAGACACTGGAAAAGAACCACTCACCTCCAGCACGTCTGGGATGGTCCAGTGCAGCCTGACTTGCCACAGCCCATCCCATGTTCCCTGCAGCAGGGCACGGGAGAAGGCGCCTGCAGCTGCCCATCACCGCGGCTCTGCTCCTGCTGTGCAGCAGCTGGATATGCAGAAGGCACGATATATGCAGAAGGCACGATATATGCAGAAGGCACATGCACAACCATCACACCTGCAGGGAGACGCACGGCCCGCGGACACGCCAAGTCACCACCCCAGCAGTGGCTCTCAGCACCCCGTCCTCTCCAGCTGCATTCAGCCCTGCCCACCCATCCTGGCAGCCACAGGTCGCCTTTTCAGGAGCACACCACGGACATCAGGAAAAAAAACAAAACAAAACAGAGAAAATACACTAGAGATGCAAATACCTAGGAGGACACTTTCTGTTGTAGAGAGCAGATGCATCTGACAGCCCCTGGGGTCCTGACAATTTTCTTGGAGTAAAGAAAGGAAGAGTTTGGAGAGCCGCCTCGCGTGCTGCATGTCAAACAGGAGGGTAAAAATGAAGACAGCAGCAGAGCCCAAAGATGTTCCTGCTGCTAACGCTTCTCTAAACACCCCCCCAAACAGCTCTTCCAGAGGAGCCACACCACGAACCATGATTGCTCCTGGCTGAAGCCGGGTTCTGCCAGCATCGCTCCAGGGGCACTGCACATCTGGAAAGATGCCTTCCCAAAATAATCTGCACAATTCATTTTGGAGTTGGAGAAGCCTGCCAGCAGCTATACTCACGGTGTCCCATCTCTTTCATAAAGACATGAGTAACTACTGAGCACTCTAGCTACTAAAACTGATTAAAGCAAAACAAACTAATTTTGTTACAAGGCAATGATCTGACCTCGTTACCAATGTAACTCGCTAATAATATTTTTCTCTTAGACAGTGATGTCTTTCATGAGATCTCAAGCTGTTTCAGGAAGAAGCTCAGTACATTCCTATAAACCCATTTTGCACAGGAGGAAACCCAAGCCAGCATCCGCATATCCAGAGCGCACATATCCAGAGCTGTTCCCTGGCCAAGCGAGCTGCATCCCATGCTGTAAACAAGCACAGATAAGCACCGCCCGACCCAGCCAGAAACAACGGCCCAAGGTGCTGAGCGTGGAGCAGCCTTCCCCGTGCCTCTTCAAAGCAGGCGCCAGGACATGCAGGTACCCCCCAGCCACGGCAGATCCCTGCCAGACCTGCACAGCAGGTTTCCTCCTTCTTAATCACAAACCCAGGTCTCATCTCTTCTTTTCGAATGAAGATAACAACCTTGGACATCCAGACTCACCACGAAGCCTCACAGCAGTAAGAGATTTTGCCATTCTGCGACATTTCACATCACGGTTATTAGCCCCAACCAACACCCCACTGAGCCGATCAGCAGCTGGCTGGAGCTCTCGCACATCTCCCCCTTTTAACAGGCTTCAGCCACAAAATAAATCTACCAGCTGCCCTCGAGTCAGCCCCTTCCTGCATGAGGGACCAGCACACTGGCAAGGATCCTTCCTAATGACTTCCACCAAGAGCCACCTGCCCAGATTGTGTTTTCCCCTTTCCCCTTTGGGAGGACTAGTGTATTTAACACGATAATCTCACCTCTATGCCGACAAGCTGCGCTCACTCCGCACAGCATGTACCAGCCTCAGAGCCTGGAGAATGAGCTGCCCCAGCAAGAGCATCTCCTCTCATGCCTGGAAAGTGTGTCAGGTTTTGAGGCCAAAGCAGAGGGAAGACTCCCATGAATGACACCCTAAGGGCTGGGACATGGATCCTGCTGCTCAGGTGGGGCTGGGATCCCGGTGGGCAGGAGCAGGCAGATTAGGAAGCAGGCTGCAGGCACAGGAGGGTTTAAACGCTCCTTGTTCAGCATCACCTGCACTGGTGCCTGATTTAACCCACCCAGCATCACCCAGCCGTCCGCTCCCAGGGATGCGTACCCCCGTCTATGGAGCAGGAGCTGTGTTGTGACGGTGCCAATGCCAAACTGAGGTTTTCCTCTGCGCTCGCAACAGTAGGGACAAAAAAATCTCAAGATGCTGCTGCCACATAATGCACCCCCCCCCACGCACACCACCTTTCCCTCTGCCCTGCGGCCGAAAGCCTCCTGGCACAGGCTACAGGCAATTCTGGAGCCCCAGGTACATCACTGGCCACCTGCCAACACACAGAGCATCCATCGCAGGGCTGCATCCAGCAGGGTGGACAGAGTGCCTGCACCTGCTGTCAAGTTATGGGGGTTTGTGTGTGTGCGCACCTTGCAGACCCCAAGTCTGGCAGCCAGGTTAATAAGCAGAGCTGATACACTCAGCTTATGACCCAAAAAAATGTATTTAAGGAAGACATCAGCCCAATTTCCCCCCTGCGCTGTTAAAAAGGGATATTTCTGAAAGAAAATAGCAGGGGAAAGAAGAGGCCCGACCTAAGAAGCTGGAGCACAGCCAGAGGGCAACTGCACTCTTCCCATTTGAACGACACACCAATATATGGCAAAGAGGGGAACTTGTAAATGAAAGAAGCAGAAATAACATCTCAGAGGGACTTCTGGGCTCTCTTGTCCATAGGTGCACACTCTACAGAACACTAAGACAGGCAGCCGCCCTGCCCGACTCTTACCGCTTGCAGGCTCACAGGCGTGGGCAGCTCTCCTGGTGGGACTTTGGGTGCTCAGAGAGGCAGAATCGTCCTCTGCTGCACCCCGTGAGCACTAAGCACCTTGCAGTGGCATTGTCCCCAGACACATCCTGCAAATAAAAACAGAGCAAGAACTGGGTGTTATACCGCGTCCGTTACATCACACATCCCCAACGCCAGGCTGGGTACCAGCACCACAGGGACTTGCTGGTGTGCAGAGCGTGTTCAGCTGGGTGCTCTGGAACCCACGGGGGGAACAGGGACAGGTCCTTAGGAAGAGAGGCAGGCGGCTGCCCCTCATTGAGGAGAGGGCTTACGGACACCAAGCCCAGAGCACCCAGGACAGGGAGGGGACAGCGCAGACACTACACCCCTGGGAAGCTAAAGGAAGGTAAGGGAAGAGGTGACAGCTCAGTGACAGCTACGTCGATACACTCCAAGCAACGCTGCCTCTGCAAGCACGCCGCTCAGCACAGCAGGACCAGAATCCCAACCACCCCTGCCAGCAGGAACAGCAGAGGAGCCCCACAGACCAAGGCGCTCAGGACCAAGCACTCCTCCGCCTTCATCATTTTCACATTTCCTTTTTCCCCTCAAGCTACTTTTCAGCAACTACCAAAACACTTCTGCAAGTCTGGAAGCCCTTGGTGTCTCTCCACAAGCTTCACAGCCATCAAAAGAAAACAATTCGATTAAATTCTCACAGTTTCCCTTTTCAACTCTGCTGCCATGTGGACAGACTTTCGGAAGCAGAGGATCTCAACCCGGGACCCAAGCCTTGTTCCACATTAAATGAGCTCTGCCAGACATCCAAAACAGATTACGTTGGTCATTCTGCTTCAGAGCTAGAACTCACCGTCTCTCAGCACGGAAAATTACATTTTCTACATGAAGGTAATACATGAAAGGCTTTCAAAGGTCAAAAAAAATCCAAGCTATCAGTTTATCACAAAAAATAACTTCCTTCTGAAGCTTTTGGAAGCCTGTGCTCTCCAGTGCAAACACTCCACCTAGAGCAAGCTGTGCCAGACCTGCTCGCCCAGGGCTGCGAGCACCCGTGGGTGACTCCCAGCATCACCACTGATGGGGCTGCACATGCGTCCAGTACCACCGAACATCAACCATCGCTCCAGAGGGGACCCATGCACAACAACGTCGGTGACACAGTTCCCCCCCCACCCATGCTGGTGGTCTTGGCAGAGCAGACCCTCACTCCCCGAAAAAGGGGGGCCTGTGCTCTCTCACTGCCTTTCCCACGGGCACCATCCTGGAGTGAGGTCACCCATGAGGTGATCCCAGGGGCCACATCCTGTCCCCTGCCCTCAGTGACAAGATGTGGCTGAGCAAAGCATGGCCTGAACGGTGTCAGAGCACCCAGATGCACTGCCAACCACTCCTTCGGGGAGGGAGGGGAGCAGCAAGGGACTCAGATGGCCCCAGATGCAGAGGGCCCCTCCCACCCTGCCCAGCAGCCAAAGGGGAGCAGAGACCACAGTAACTGGTTCCACTCAAGCAACAGCATCCGACCCACCCTGTCACTCTGCTCAGGACACTTCAGTGCCACCGAAGTGGCCCAGCTGTCCCCCAGCTCTGCACCCATCGTCCAGCTACACGGCCTTTCTTTGTACCTTTTTGCATCCCAAAACAAACAAGCAGTGCCCTGGCTCTCAGAGGCAAAATTTGGCCCATGGCCTCTCATTCTGACCCAACAAGATACAGACAACTGTGTGGTTTTGAGACAACTGCTTAAAATAGTGCGAGGCTGCAGCAGCACTGATGGATGCAGGAAAGCAGCAGCAGGGTCATGGGACTGCCCAGGGCCAGAAGCTGGCACTCATTCCCTGCTACTCTAGAGCCTGCAGCCCGCAGCACCCAGGCTGTGGCACTTCCCACAGCCTCAGCAGGGTACAGCATCGCTCACCCGCCACTGCTGACCGTGAAGACGCCATGTAACATCTCGGCATTAAAGCGGGCAGAGGCTTGAAGCAAGTCCAAAGGGAAGGGCAAGTGCAGCCTGGAAAGGATGCAGGCTGCGAGGAGGAGAAACTCCACCCCGAGCCGAGCACAGCCTGGCCCTCGCTGCCACACTGAGCTCAGCCCAGGGCTGGCAGAGCAGCAAACACACATTTCTCCTTTTGGGAGAGACACAAGCCCCTACGAGCGGTGGCTGCAGCAGCCAGAGAGCAGCCAGGCACCGCCAGTGGTGCACCAAAGGGCATCCCCGTGCCCTCGCCAGCTCCGGCTGCCGGCAGCCAGGACGGACGGGGCTCTGGGTTATGCTCTGGCTCAGCTCCCCGCCACAAGCAACAGCTCCTGCAGTTACACTTCCAAGCGCTGCCCGGGTTTCCCCAGCCACACTGCTGCTGGCTCCAGACGCATGGCTCCTGCCACTGCTCAGAGGGGAGCGGAGCAGCGTGGGCTGCCAGCCCCTGCCTCTGCCCCGCGTGCTCCCCTGCCACTCCCAGCGCTAACCATGCTGTGACACGAGGGCACTAAACCAGAATGACTGTGGCTGAGCTCTGTGCAAATGACAATCGTTTGCCCTCTTAAAAAAATTAAATCCTTAAAGCTAACAAGGAGAGTGTTTGCTCTCAAGTTCTAACTCTCTGGAGCTAAAGGGCTGATAATTAAGAGACCAGTTGCCATAAGGAGTGCCACACTAAGGATAACACCTCGCCCCTTTCTGACCACTGATTGAATTATCCTGTAGGAACACACAATATACCCTCAATGATTTCTCACCCAGAGGAGCATCAAAAGTGTAACTTGCTCTGCACTAACATCACAGCAGACGTCACTCTGAGAATGTCACAACAGCTCCTTGCACTGCAGGGGGCAGAGGATGCCTCATCCCGGAGGAAACTGTTCTCCAGAAGGAGACACCAAGATTGCATCAGTTTCCTTGCAGAGGCTCCGGCTCGTCTGCAGCACGGAGCAGCCTCACCAAACACATTTGCCTTCCCTGCACCTCCAGCCCCTTCTCCCTGCACTGCAGAGGACCCTCCGAGACTGACACAGCTCCAACGTGCCAACGCAAATGGACAGATAGGTGCCTGGGTCTGGGAGGCACTTGAACAATTGCTGTTAGCATCAAAATAGATGCGGATTTTTTCCTGGGGGAAGGGAAGGACATAAGCTAACTCATGCAACTATTATGAGAAATATCAAGTTTTCACAACTTTAGATGAGACAAGCAACTTTAAAAAGTACATCAACCAAAACCATTTCGGTGTGGTAAAAGCTGCAAAGGTCAACTTTCAGGTCCCCAGGGACAAGGTGGGACAGGAAATTTCCCACTTAACAGCACTACCTTTGACAGAAGAAAAGCAGCTACTCAGCAATTCCTGAACTGCTCAAAATGCAGGATGACTTCCAGGGACCACATGGGAGTTCTCGGTACCGCAATAAAATTAATTCCGACAAGTAAAGCAAACCAACCACAGTCCCGGGGATGATACCATCAGGAAAAACCCAGGTTTAAGATGTACAAAGCACCTTTCCTTGGTTTTAATTATTCCTAGGGTTACTGTTTGACACGTAAAATATTTACAATAAAGAAGGAAGACAAATAGCTCCCTCCCTATTTTACTGCTGTAATTGTCAGTTTAGAGTGAGAAAAAGTACCTGTAGGGGAAAGATAGCAAGGATAAGCAAACCGCTTTGCATCCCCTTTTGAAGGGACCGTGCAGGAAAGCTGAGCATGAGGCAAACAGCTGCTTCGCTTGCACACTTTTCAGCAAGGCAAACACGCATCAAGACAACCCAAAGACCAGCCCCCAGGTTGCTCATTCCCACGTTTCAGCATCCTGCTGACTCCTGGCCTAAAGGAACCAACATCCGGAATTCGCTACCTCAGTTCTGTTTCTTTAAAAAGACATGTAACTTCTTGCTCATTTTCAAGAATAAGTTTTTCAAGGAGCCCATCGAGACATCCTATATTCTTAGGAGAGCCACTTCTGCTGGTTTGGCTGGCTGAATTTCAATGCCACCTGTATGAGAACTTTCCCTCTCTCCCCCCATTCTCAGACAAACCTGAAGAAATCCAACTTTCAGCAACAGAAGAGGAAAATAGTCTCTGGGGGACCGAGGCAGAGCTCAGAGCTGCTCACACCATGACAACAACCCGCAGCTGCAGGAGCCAGGACTCCCTCCCTCCCTCCGCAGGACACCAGGCTGGGGAGAAAACAGCCTGCTGCTGGCAAAGCAAGCACGGCATCGTCACTGCATTTCACATTTTCTACAGAAATAGCCTTGAAATACAAGAAAAAAGCCCCAGTGATAGAATTAACCTGCCAGACGAAGAAACCTCAGGGCACACAGCAACTGCGGGACCCGCTGTTCAAAAGGACAAACCTCCTCTGCCACCAGCGCAGCCACAGGGACAACGAGACCTCGCTTAAAAGTGAAGATCTGGAGAGGGGAAAAAAGGCGCAGGGGGCACAGCAGCGCCCGCCCCTCACCGCGCTCCCGGGGCTGCACCGCCCGGCAGGATCCGTTCGCGCGAAAGGGCTGCAATCGAACAGCAAAACAGCATTGCAAGAGCATGAAGTAATCCCACCCCTGCAGTTAGTGTTTGCCTATCCAATTAGCTACTCCAAATGCAAGGGGAAAAAGAAAAAAAAAAAAAAAAAAAAAAAAAAAAAGCGTGCTGCAAAGCCAGGAGATGTTTTGCAAGTCCCGGGTTCCTGCGGCACAGCCCTGGGCGCTGCCAACAGCCACGGGCGAGGTGGAGGAAAGCCCC
>WKFP01013172.1:86739-109053 GCA_011057875.1 Pterocles orientalis
GGTCGGCGGCGGCGCTGCGGGCGGCGCTGGGCGAAGGCGCGGCGCGGCGGCGGGAGCTGGAGCATTGGGCGGCGCGGGGCCGGGCCCTCCTCCGGCGCTGGTGAGTGCGGCCCCCGGCGGCCCTGTCCCGGGAGGGGGGCGGTGGTGGCCGGGCGCCCCCCGCAGCCGCCCCGCTTGGCCGCGGCCGGTCCTCGGTGCCGTGGGGAGGCCGAGCCCGGCAGTGCCGGTCCCTGGCGCTGTGTTTCTCCCCGCAGGGGCAGCGAGGAAGAGGAGAGGCCGCAGACAGGGCCCGGGGCCGGCGATGGACGGGGTGAGCGCTGCCCCCCGGCCCGGGGACTGGCCCTGTGTCACGGCAGGGTCGGTGTTAGGAGCCCTCCCCGTGCTCTGCATCCACTTGGAGCCCTCCTCAGCCTTTTTCCTGCTCGGTGTTAGCTTGGGGTCGTGGTAACCAGGCCCTGCAGGCCTGCCCCAGAGGTGTGACTGTCCCCCGGGGGTGAAGGGGACGTTGGTTTGGGGGAACTGCCTCCTCCTGGGGCTTTGGGGCGTTTGGCAAGCCTGCCTGTGTCCTCTCTGTGGGATTGCAGCTCAGATACCTGCCGTGTTACCCGGTGGGTTTGGTTTTCCTCTGTGGCACCTGGCAGAGCGAGGTGGTGTAGGGACAAGGGGGGAAGATCCAGGCTGGGACCTTCTGGTACATCTTCTCCTCCTGCAGAGAACAGGCCTTCGCCCGAGGAGCTGGAGGAGCTGGAGCTGCTGAACAAGGCCTTAGAGAAGGCACTGAAAGTCAGGAAAAGCATCTTGAAGACTCCATTAGAGGCCCAGGAAGCTGCAGGAGAGAAATCTGCAGGTGAGGGACCTGCTCCCAAGAATGCTCCAGAGCAGCAAGTGCCTGCATCTGTTGAGGATGTTCCTGTGACCACGAAGGGGAGAACTGTAAGCAAAAAGCCTGCCTCTTTGAAGAAACCCTCTTCATACAAGCTGAGAGCCCCTTATAGGACTGACCCTGAAGTGAAAAAACCGCAAAGGAAAGCCTCAGCCAGATGTGTTTCTCAAGGTCCCAGAACAGCTGGGAAGAGCTCCTCAGAAGGGGTGGCTTGCAAACAAGGAAGGGGTTACAGGACAGCAATCGGTGACAGAGAGACCTGTGCTGCAGCTGGACCCCAAAAGACACCTGGCTTGTCCCAGTCTGCCCTGAATGAGCAGCAAAGCTTTTCCATAGGGGATTCAGCTGGGGGAAAGAACTCTGTAGCTACTGGCAGGCAGCTGTTTGATGCAGGGAAGAAAAGTTGTGGTTTCCTGGAAGAGTCCAGCAAAAAGGAGGACCCTACAACTGAAGGTTCCCTGGGAAGGAGCACCTCAGCTCGGACAGTCACCCTCCAGGAAAAGGGGTAAGTGCTGAGAGAGGGGCACCTCTGTCGTGTTCTGCTTGACGCTGACTGCAAAGCCTGGTCTCTTCTGCTGCTCTGCAGGGCCCAGCTGGGTTTCACCACCCCTCAGGTCCTTCTCAAGAGAGAAGGATTTTTACAGTTGAAAAGGCTTTTATTGTGATTCAGTGTTTTCACTTCAAGGGCTTACTCTTGGATGGCTGGGACTTTGAAAGTCTTTTAATTAAGACTTTTGATATTTCATAGCCCCATGTGACCGTTTTAGAAAGCTGTCTCTGCAGAGCTGGCTTGAGCCTTAGTTTTCCTCTGAGTCCGCTTTCTCTTATAGCTTATTGATTTTTTTTAAAAACTTTTTTTTTAATACAATGATAGTGTGTAACACATGAATTCTCTCTCTCACGTGTACGCCCCATGCTATTTGGAGAGATGGCATCTGGGTTTAATGCTATCCCCTTTAACCTGTGAGACACTGCCTGTGTAACTACACAAATTGAATGCAGTTGTTTCAGGTGTTTGATTTAGGAAGAATTATGAAGTGGATTTTTCTGAGATTTTCAATGAAAAAGTGGCAAAATAATACTTGGAAGATTGACTTTGCATTCAGACCAGGCTGTCACATTTAAGTAACTTCTATATTTCTTTCAGTTTATTCTTTGCTTTAAAGAAACAGTGGAGCTTGGGTCGGATATATGCCTCTACCTGGAAAATTTTGAGAAACAGTTCTCAGCTGTCACAGCCCAACTCTTGTGTTTGTGCAGGGAGTAGATCATCACCATTCGTGTGGTGTTGGAACAGATACAGGACACTGAGTGACAGTTGGTGGCGGAGCAGAAATCTGGATTCAAATGTTTATTGACTTAAAATCCCAGTCTTAGCCTTGTGTTCCTGACTTGCATGTGACTAGCTATAACTGCCAACCCGCGTGTTTTTGCAATAACACATTAGGGTTTATTCTGCTGCAGGGTTAAGGCACGTATTCCCAGTGAAAGCTGAAATGTCCCTTTCCCATTTCTTTGTGCGTTATACGGTGCTAAGCAAAGCTGCCCTGCTGTGCACAGGTGTGGCAACACAGGGAGGTTTGCTTGTGCTGATGTCCATAGCCATTGCCTTCCTTGAAGATGTTGTTTCCGTGTCTGTACTCTGCCTTGTCGAGGCTCTGCTCCCAGCTTCTCACCTTGGATGAAGCTCTGATGGCTGGTGGTAGGATGCGGGAGCTCTCCCGAGTCAGTTCAGTGATGGTTGTGGAAATAAATGAGCAAACTGCTCCTTCCTTGAGGACAGGCTGAAGGCAGTGGTGGATTCAATCTCCAGGGTCATTGACATCTTCCATTACAGCTAGATTAATTTCATATTTAGACAATATGCCATTTTCTCAATTTGGAGACAAGGCTCCGCTGCTCTCCGGCTGTTGGGATTGATGCTTCTCTTGTTTTGCAGATGCCAGCTGAAGCTACCCCTTCCCTACAGGAAAGCCTATTCCAGGAACTCCGGGTAAGCCCAGCCTGATCAGTCCAGACCACAGCTACCCTCTGCTTGAGGACTGTGAGGAGGGGTTAGATGGGGGGAACTGGCCAGTTTGTGGTTCACGGGGAGGCACTGACCCCTGCGGGTGTGGGGCCTGAACTGGGAGCAGCAGTGTTCCGGTACAGCACACCTCTGCAAGGTTGTCTCTGAGGCTCCACGTTTTCATGTTATTCTAGCTGCTAGCATTAGCTTTGTTTTCACAGTGCTAATCCCTGTTAATCCCTGCGTTGTAAAGGTACTGGAGTCCTTTAATCACGAGATTAACAGCGCTGCAGAAGCCTGTACTGGTATTGTGTACTAGCAGTTGAAGGCAGGAAACCCTGTGGAGTGGGTGGCTGTATACCCTGGGCTATGAAAGAGTTTTCCCAACTGGGTGCTGATCTGAGTTGCTCTGCTGGGGCACTTCTCTAGCCTGGAGGCACCATGGCTGTTTGAGGCTGATTCCTGCTAATGAACTGTCTTAAATGTAGCCAAGTGCAGTGTTAGTGCACTGATGGTGTGGGCGGATGGGTGTCTGGTGAAGTCTGTGCTCGAGTCCATTTTCCAGCCCTCTGGAAGGGATCTCCCACTGTTTCCTTTGGGAAATCTTGCCGTAATTCAGCAGATCTCTCATGATGTGGTTTGGCCAGATATTAAGTTTAAACTGTAGTTTAAATCTAGCTCCTGCCTCCTTGTGTTACCCTCAAGAATTCTTCCTCCTCTTGGGAGCTGTCATTTATCAGACACGAGTTTGTTCCTTGCCCTTCAGCAAATTGTAAAGATTTGGTTCCCTTCATTTTCACTTGTAAATTGAGCCTTTCGGCCTCCTAATCACTCTGCTGTAATTTTACCCTACTCACTATTACTTTCAGCTCAGTAATACATTGAAAACAACCTTTGTTCTCAAGATCCGTGTGGAGGGAATGTGTCTTGCCTGCTAACTTCTATTCTGTTCCATTAACCTTGCTGTTTCTTTCCATAATGTGTTTTTGAACACTGCAGTTTCTATCATGATTTAAAAGATCCATTTGGATGGAAAGAAGACTTGGGTTATTCAGTCATGCATTGCATAACTGTTTTAAGCTTCCTCCTGATGACTCTCCCTTATTGCAGCAGGTTTTAGGAGATGGGCTGAGAAGCGCTGGCTGTTTAAAGCAGTTCTTTATTTAAAGATGTTATGGGGACTGGCCGTCAGTGGGGATGTTGAACTCTGTAAGTGAAGGACATCTCTCTGGTAGCACTATTTGCGAAACGCTTTCTTTTAAAACCTGGACTGTGATACAGGGTCCTGGCCAGCTTAGTGATGATACTGTCCTTAAACCTCTGTTTTGTGTCCCTGATACTAACACGCTGCTGTCGTGCTTCTTCCCAAGCATACCATTTGGTCTTTAAAAAAAAAATAAAATTAAGGGAGATTCTTGAGGAAGTCTGGTGCCTCACTGTGCTAACAGCTAGGGTGAGAACTGGTCCCAGTAACTCCTTTTTGTACACATGTACTAACAGACTAAATGTATAGAAATGCAAATTATTTACCCCTCAAAGGAAGGGAAGACTTGTTGTTTCCTATGGGATAAAAACACAGGTAGGGAGATGCACCAGAAGTACTGACATGCTGCAAGTTCATGTTCTGCTTATGGACATGTGTTACCTCTCTTCTGATGGCTGTCAATCCTTCCCCTCAAAACAGGTTGAGAGCAGTAACATGGGTGCTTTGCAGCATCTAATGCTTTCTGCAGAATGTCCTTGATCTGATGCAAGCTGTCAAAAATGGGGGGAGTGGCTAGTAAACAAACTGTAAAAGAGGGGTGAGGAAGATGCTTGTGTTTGAAGCGCTGCTATGTCATGTTGGTGCATCGCAGCTCGGTGTGAGCACTGTCTGGTACAATGGAGCGTGACTCCTCCACCTCCTGCCCCTTTTGCATTTTCAGGGCATGGAAGAGATGCCATCTCTGCCGAACAAGTGTGGATGCAGCAGCTGCAAGGAACCGTTTTACAGAGAGGATTGAGACAACTGTATCCTTTCGCAGCTCACCGCCCCTTGCACGAGCAGCGCGCACAGCAGGCACTGGGTGCAGTCACTGCGGTGTGCTCCCATCTGGAGAGAGTTCTGCTTCAAATAACAGGAGTTCGAGCTGGGTCTCTAGGAAATGTGTTTTTTTTTCATGGTGCAGCTCTTGAGCAGTCACAAAACTTCCCTTCAATGCCACTTCACAGCCTGCTTGTCCTCTGCCTCTGTCCCCAGTTCCATTATTCCAGCTGGCCTGGCCCAGGGCTCGGGGCAGTGCACAGAGCTGGTGCTGTGAAACCTTCCTTAAGCTGCTGCCATTCCAGTTTTGTTCACCGGTGCCGGCCTTCAGTCCTGCAGAGATAGAACAGGAACTAAAGGTTCTCCAGGATGTCCCCTCCCTTCTGAGCCAGTATGTGGAAGCTGAGCCTGAAGGTAAGGAGAGGAAAAGGAGGGTGGAGGGGGCAGAAGGTGGAATAAGGATGATTTCAGTGAGCTCCACTTCCATGTGTCTTGTGTTCTTGGCATGTGCTGGACATGAGGGACAGAGCATTCTCTGCCTAAAATAAGGGCTGGCGAACCCAAGGCCGCTCTGGAAACTGGTGTTCAGTGGGGAAGGCTTCAGTATACTCGTGCCTGCTGCTTTTCCTCTGCTTATCTTCTAGACCATCCCACTCTGCAAAGAGAGTATGAAAGCCTTCTCACCTTGGAGGGTTTGCAAACCACAGTTTCCCAGTGCCTGCATAAGCTGCAGCTTCTGCGAGCAGGTGAGCCAGTCCCTGGTTTTGTAGTCGGGTATGAACATGGCTAGCTCTGCTTGAACAGGAGCTTGCCATCTGTGCACAGGACACTGTGGACCAACCTAATTTTTCTCCTGGTTATCCTTAATGGTAATGTAGCATGTAAAATTCTCTGGTGGCAAACAAAGCCGTGGTATCTGTTTGCCAGCCATCTGTGTTCAGGAGAGGCTTGGGACTTTTAACTGCTGCAATTCAAGGGGGCTGGAGAGGGAGCTGGTGAGAGATGGGGAGACTATGCCATAACTTGTCCTGATTGTGTCACGTGTGAGGAGCTTGCCCTGAGTAATACAATGTCATTAGTAATTCGTTTCTAGGAACAGTGGGTAGATCACAAATTTTGCAAGGACAGATTTAATGTGTATTTTTCTTGACAATTCTTTCACCCTGCAGCTGTGGAGTCCCAGCTGAGGCTGTGCCCAGACTGCCCTGGGGACAAAAGGAGCTGCTCTCCAGCCTGTGTTCCTCCAAGGGGACAGATGTGTGACAGTGCAGGCGTGCTGGCCGTGCCTCTCCTTTGTTACACCAGTTTCCAGGAGCTGAGGGACCTGTTTGCCTTGAAGCTGCAAGTGTCAATGCTGCACCAAGAAATTGCCTTACAAAAGGTGAGTCTTGAAAAGTGTTGGTACTCCTGGAGTAAGGCTAGAAAAGGGCAATTGTGGGGCAACAGCTGGTGTATGGGGTTCTGCTGAGGGAGCAGCAGCACCGCAAACTCTCCCAGGGTGTTTCTGTGTTTATGCCATGTATCCAGGTCCCATCAGTGCCTTCCTTTCTTTGTAGACTAAGGGACTGACTTTTTTTTTTGTTAAGGCCAGAGCAGAGGCCTTTAAATGTCTGACCCTCTCCTGATTAAGATTTTTTTTTTTTAAGCTTCTCTGAAAGAGTTTGGCAGTGAAGGATGTTGTTGGTAGTGCTTGGCTGCCCTTTACAGTCCCATTAGGGCACCCACTCTGTCATTCTCTCCTGTGTGACCTCCAGCTAGTGAACTCCTGCCATCTCTTCCTTTTCTTTTAAATCTCAAGCCACTGTGCTACTGACCGTGACTTTAGTGTTCTGAGGCTGCCGTGAGAACACGGTGGGAGGTCAGTGTCTCCACCAGCCAGAGCAGAGTGCTTTCTGCACAGGAATAATTTGTTCTCAAATAGCAGCACCAAAGGGCAGAGGAGATCACTGAAATCACATCTACTCCCTTGACCTGACCTGTGCTGTTGACCTGAGTGAGAGAGGCTTTGGAAAACTGGTTGGTTGGTTTTTTTTTGTAAGCCAGGGAAGAGTTATTCGTAACTGGCAGCATTCTTCCCTTTGGCTGAAGATAGATTGCTGCCTGTCATCAAGTGGGACATTAGTGCTGTAATCCTGAATTATGGGTTATGAGGTTTTTGATTTTTATCTGCCCAAAATGAAGTAGTGACCAAAGGCTGCTGCCTGATTCTTCATTGACTGACTCGATTTCCTCTGCACATGTATCTACACAGGTGCTTTGTGCTGGGTGAGCTCTGAGTATCGGTGAAACAGGTCTGTGCAGAGTGTGCAAGATAGGTGAGATTCTTGGGACAGGTGAAGTGAATGGACTTGGAACAAAATAAATAACCTGGGGAAGGATGCATGTATTCCTGGGCTGAGCTGTCCATTGCCTTTCCATGGAGGAAAGCCAAGAATCATATAAGTCCTGGTAGCTCTTAGCCTGCCTTTGGCGGTGAAGACCAGTTTCCTCTATCTGTATGTATCAAGAGCAGACCAGGCAGGTGGAAGAGAGCAGGGTCTCTCTCTTGGGAAGTGGAGCAGCGCAGGGCTCCTTCATGTGCCAGCTTTCCCCTTAGGTAGTTTTCATGTCTGCAGCTCTTAACTCCTTCCAAAGATTCGCAGCTGTGTCCTGTTTCCCTGTCCCTGTGCAGGGATGATGGAGAACAGGAAAGGGAACCCCCTGCAGATCCCCTGTACTCTGTTCTGCTTGGGTCTTCCTCTGTTTCCACCACTGAGAAATGCTTTGAGGGAGATGGCTGACACATGGTTTGTTGCCCACTCTCCTGGGAAGGGAGCGTGTACAGTAGGCTGTGCAGGTTCTTCGTGTAGAGACTGCTCAGAATTCGTTAGCTGATGCCAGCTGGGAAAAAAAAATCCCAGGTAAATGTTTTTCTGAGCATTAATTCAAGAGTGGGGCACTAAAGGCAAACTTTTGTCCTTTGATTGGAGTTCACCTGTGCTCGAGTGGGCAGTCAGTTGTAATCCCAGAGCTTTGTGCCGTTAATTGTGCTGCAACAGGCCAGGGGGTTGTTTAAGAACATGGAGTGAGGTCGCAGGCTGGGCTTAATAAACCAGAGGCCAGGTCAGGGAGCATTGGACAGCTTTAGCATCCCCTGTAGCTGTGCTGCTGGGGGGACATGTGGATTTGTTCTGTGTGGGCTGGAGTTGGCCTCTTGCCTGTCTGTCTTGGATTAATGTGGCCCAACTGGGAGGTGACAGGAACAGTCAGAAGCGAAGGGCTGAGCTTGCCGTTGGGTGGGTGTGTGGCTGCAGAGCTCCTGAATCAACACCAGCTTCAGCTTCTCAGGATGCTGATCTTATCCCAGCACTGGTCCGTCTCTGCAGCAGAGGGAGAGCATTACCATTGATCTCACTGCTCTGGGAACACTGGGTGGCTGCTGGTGTACTTCATGAGCAGAGGATGAGCAACTCTGCCTTTGTTAAATAGGACAAAAGAACATGCTAATCGATAGACAGATGCTTTATTAGTCATGCTGCTCTGGTTAGATTTCACTTGTTATGCAGCCGCTTCACTTCATGGAATCCTAAAAGTACACAGTAGCCCTGGTGACGTGTGTCCTTTGCTCCTGCCCAGGTGATGATGGCAGAGCTCCTGCCTGTCCTGGAGTCCAGGCTCGACCCGGAGGCCTCTGCAGCTCAGCTGTATCGGGCGCTTTACACGCAGCTCTGTGAAGGAGGCAAGCGGTTCCCTGTGCTGGTGAGAGACGAGCTGGCAGACTGATCCGGTGGGAACCTCCTACTAGCATTCATATAACCAGAGACAGTTTCAAACAATAAATCTTTTCTATTGGCTTTTTAACTTTTTACTCTGCCTGTTTGTCAGGGGTATTTTTCTTCTATATCACTTTTATGACCTGCTAACTTTGAGGTTTTATGAAGCCCCTTCAGGGCTTATTTCACACTGGTTTTGGCTTTTCATCCAAGGTCTGTCTCTCTGGCTGCCTCTAGATTCTTGACCACCTCAGCTGTCATGCCGGGCTCTTATCTACCAACAGTGCAGCTAGCAATAAAACTTTATTTATGCTGATCAGGTGTGGCACAGCCATCCAGCATCTGAAAATCCAGAGAACCTGAGCTGCTGCTTCCCTTTTACCCTGTTCACCCACTGGCCTACAACCACCATTATAGAGCTCACTGTCTAATACTCACTGACTAACAGTGTTTTCGGTGTCTTCACCCACAGCAGCCCAGGCCATGTGCGGCAGTGCCTGTGGGTGCCTGCTCTGAGCTGGGCTGGTGCCTGGACCGCTGTGCGGATGGAGCCGTCCCTTCTCAGCCCGTCTGTCACATCACTGCTCAGCTCCAGGCACCTTCAGGCAGCTTCACGATTTGCCAGGCTCTTTTGTAAGGGCTTACACCTAGCCTACAACGGAAGTACTTTTTCTTTGTCATCTTTTCGCTATGTCATCTTATCTGGTGATTGTGCCGGAGGCAGCAGTCTAGGAAGGGCTGGGGCTGTCTGCGTTTAGGAGAGATGCTGGGGAAATCCAGCTGCAGCAGGAGGGAGCCGCTGGAGCAGCCCGGTAGGTGGCACTCGGTCCTTTGTGTTACAGCTGAACCTGGGCTGGGAGCTGCCGGAGCAGCAGCCTGCCAGAGGGAAGAATGCAATGTCCTGCCTGGCTCTGGAAAATACACATTCTGTGGCAATTCTGAACTTCTCACCATGGGGGAACAGCTTCGGTTCCTCCTGCATCTGAGGTTTTTTTGCTTGTAATCCCCTGGCATTTCTATGTGACAAAGCAAAGCTTTAGGGTTGTGTGGAATAGCTCTGCCTGTGAGCGCTTTGATGTCCATTTAGGGAGGGACCACTGTGTACCCCTGCAGGGTTTTTACTGCTTATTACAGTTTGACTCACACTGTATCTCTCAGCCGGGCTAGGACTGTTTGCGTGGGGGGATTCAATCCTTAGCAGTGCTGACAGTGGTCGTTATTTTTTCCTTCTTTTATTTTTTTTTTCCAAAGCCAGAGTTAGTTGTCAGTCTCTTGTGAATGTTTGGCCCTTTCTGACATGCAGAATTCCCTGAAAATCATCCGCATGATAAATGAAAATGAGAATCTCTTACTTTTTAATTTTATTGCATTGCATTCAGTTCCCTGTAGATGGTATTTGAT
Source organism: Pterocles orientalis (assembly GCA_011057875.1). NCBI lineage: Eukaryota > Metazoa > Chordata > Aves > Pterocliformes > Pteroclidae > Pterocles > Pterocles orientalis. The sequence continues at coordinate 96,807 of WKFP01013172.1, forward strand.
TTCCCATGGAGTCTGCCATCAGCATAGGAGTTTGTTACCTTCTTCCCCACCGCAGCAATGCAGAGGGGTCCCGTGTGGTTTACATCTGCGTGGTCTACGGGGGAAACCATGCCGTGGTCAACAGCCCTGGAGGATTGCGAGGTGTTGATTAAAGGGCTGCTCGCAGGAGCAAACGCTGCCTTCTGAATTAACGTGGTCATATGCCATGGGCATTAGCGTCTGCGTGTTGGAATGCTGGAGCTGACATTTGGTATTGTTAATTATCGTGCTGTTATCCCCAACTTGTGTCTGTAAGCACTGCGTGAGTCACGGAGCATCTGCTGCTTTTGCGCAGAGCGGTCCGGTGTCGATTGGCAGTAACTTCACTGCCCAGCAAGCACTGCATAGGCGTGAAGGGGCTGTGGACAGGAGAGCCCACAAAACCCGGGGCTGTTGCAAGCTGCAAAGGCTGTAGGAGGGGTGCGGAAGGGCAACGCGGCTCCCAGCAGATTGACAGGTAGCTGGGTTGTTTTGTGCCTCTGGGTGCAATGTGGTTTTATTACTCTTCCTATACTGTGTGAGAGACATTTTATAATTTTCATAAATGTGTAAGACTTTAAATCATTTGCATGACTCACTTTTTCAAATGAGTCTTGTGCTATAGCAGAGATAGAGATTCAACAGCAGCTTAACTCTGTGGTTGGGGGGTCCTTTCTGTTATAAAATGTGCCATTGTTATAGAAATTATGTTGGCGCATCAGATTGAGGAGAAAAGAAAGAGAAAAGGCAGGATTTGTGATGCTAGGGGAGAGTATTACAAAAATACAGGAGATGAGCAGTATTTTTGGAAAGTGATGGATGATATCGGTGTTGTGTAGATGTGAACTGAGACAAAGCAGTTGTGGGGTGGGTGAGGGTCAGGGAGGATTAGCAGCTCTTACTCATCCTTTGTCCCCCTTAAAAGGTGGGTTTTTTTCACTATTGAAGGATGTGATGCTGGATCCCTGGGAGGAGACCGGTTTTTTATCTTTTCTTTCCAGAATCTGTGTCTTTAAGCATCTTTAACTGCTCTGGTTTGTCTTTTCCACCAGCTTTCTTCTTTCCTTCCCTTCTGCAACTTCTCTACTTACTGGTTTTGCTTTTGCAGATGTGATTGACCACTGGGAAGGCAGAGGCAGTGCTGCTGCTGGTGCACACTGCCATCAACAGGACCCTCTTCTAGGATTCAGCGTGCACTGGTCCTCTTTGGTTAGCTCTGGATGTTCATTCGTGTGGAAACCTTCCAGGGGTTTATCCTGCAGATGTTCTCAGATATGCCACCAGTGCAGCTCCCTCCTTGGGAGAGGCAGCACGTGGAGAGTAAACAGCGTGCCTTTAGGGATACTTTTAATCCAAAACAGAAATAATTTGAGTCTTTTTTTGGTAAAAAATGCAAATCTCCCCAGGAGTGGTGTGTAGAAATGCCCTGCCTCTTCCAGCCTTTTTGAGGGGGTCTGGCAGTGATGGAGCAGGACTGCCTGTGACCTGCTGAAATGATTGCACCCCTGGCACGAGCCGCCGGGCGCCAGGAGCACAGGGTACGTTCAGAGAGGCAAAACCAGATGAACTGGATGAGGGATAAGGGAATTTTGTCAGTGAGCAGTTTAGGATGGTAAGTGTTGAGCTGGGGAGAAAACTCCCAGCTCTCCCTGTAGATGATAAATTTGCTGCTGGTGTTAATTCTCCAAATGAGCTTTCTGTGAGTTCCAGAAAGCAGGTTAATTAATTAAAACACTGCATACAGTCAAGTCTGAAGCATGAGCACCTGAATCAGCACTTGCCGGGCAGCATTGTGCCAGTAAAGAGCCACGGGGCTGTAAAATGCTGAGGCAGGAAGCTTGACTTTGGAGTCAAAGTACTCCGGGAAAGGGAGCTATATGTCCTCCACACACTTTTTTTTTTTTTACTCAATCTCTCCCTGAGTTACAGAACTGAGTGTGAGCTTGGGATTTCAAGCTGAAGCTTTGCTGAGAAACTTTGTCTGCTTCCGATACATCTGGAAGTGATGTTGGGTTACACGTGAGTGCAAACCACGCCAAGGATGCTAAACGCGGTGATGCAGGATGTGTAGTGCTCCTCCATGCTGTCCAGGGTGTGTGGTTCTCCGTATACTGTAAGCACTGAGTTGGAAATGCTTTAATAGCCTCGTGAAAGCCAGGAGAAGGGGCCAATGTGGATTTTTTTTTTTTTTTTTCTGTAGGCAGGCAGCCAGCTCATGGCTGTGTGGTTCCGTCCTGAGTCCTATCACCAGGCAGGGTCACCGAGAGGCTGGAGCAGATGATGGATCTGACACTAGGGGCTCTTTTTATCTGTAAAATGGGGGTTGATATTATTTCACTTGCTCATTAGCTTGCTTTTGCAACATCTATGCTCTCTGGAGCAAGGCCTCTTTTCTTTTTTTCTTTTTTTGGTTGTTTGTTTAAGCAGATACACTGAGACTGGTGCAGTTGACATCTGGCTTACTAGGAAGCTTCCTAGTCCTCCTTCCCTTCCATTAGAAACAACCTCACCAAACAAAAACCCTGATCATGACTCAGTCCGACATGAAAACAATTCATTAAACAGGTATTAAAATTTCTATTATCCACCATGCAGATCGCATGCTATTTTTGTAACCTCAAAACCACCCTCCAGAAGGAAAGATCTATCATCTTGGTTTTAATTTGTGAGGAAAGAAGGGCTTTAGTGTTGTAATCAAGAAAAATCTATTGCTTGTTAATTAACGTGAGCCTAGTTAGGAGGGCAGGAAGCGGTGTGCCATGTAAGCCAGGGTGTAAAGAGCTGGGAATGGGAGCGGAAAAAAAAATAATTAAAAGCAAGTTTTGAACTGTAATTTCAGAAGGCGAGAAATTACGGCAGTGGGCTATTTAGGCACGCAAATGGAGACGTTGGGGTTATTTTTAGACATAACAAGAAAGATAATCAGTGGATCTGGAGTTTGGATAGGAAAAAGCAAATAGAAGCAAGGTCTGAGTCAGTGGAGGAGACTGGCCCTGGAGAAAAGCCTGTCTGCAATCTTTCCTCCTGCTTTCTGGGAGCAGAAACTCCCCATTGTGTCAATGCCTACTGGTTGGGCTTTGTCAGCCCTTGCATGTTCCAGTGGGAAATAATTTATTAGTCTCATTTTATCTCCGGTTTAAGAAGAAGAAAACAAGGGAGACTTAATGCGCGTGCTCAGGTCAGTAAGGCTTCAACTGTGGGGTTGCTTTGTGCACCGCAGCTGAAGTTGTGTTGTAAATTATCCTGTGCTACGCCTCTGCAGCACCTCATTGTCCTTTTTCCTCTAGTAAAACTCTTGCACCGCATCTGTTGATTTTGATCCTTGTGGCTTTGGGATTTGGAGAAGTGCATAGCCTGAGGATCTCACCCTTCCCCTCCGCCCTGCTTCAGCTTCTACACTTCAGGATACACAACCCTTCTCTCTTTTGAGGTGGAGTCTCTTACGGGACGTGTTAGCAGTAAATCTCGCTTTTGAAATCGTTGGGCAGCTCGGTGCCGTCGTGCCAGGCGCTGGGCGTCTGCAGCTCTCGCTGCCTGCTGGAGGAACTGGGATTTGAGGCCAACCAGATGCGTGAACGCACAGAAGGAGAAAGCGCAAGAATGGTAATTAAAAACAAAAGAGCACAAGCCAAAGAACAACCCCAAGCACAAAAACCTACCTTTCAAAAAATAATGAAACCATAAATAGTCGACAGTGCTTTAATTACGACGGTGTGCTGGCTGCAGAGTGGGACAGAATTCAACGTGCTGGGTGCGGGCATGAATCAGGGATGGTATTTGTTAATATTTAACAAGTTTGGGCTCCACATTAATTTAAACATCACCATGTGTTTCTGTGAGCCTGGAAAGGTTGCTTTCTGTATCATTAGAAAATTTGGGGTGTTTGACAAAATCCTTGGGACTCTGATCAACCTTAACGAGCTGGTTTGCTCTGGGAACAGGTGGTGTTTGCAGGACCCATCGCTGACTGTGCTGGAGTCTGCCCCTCAAGGGTGACAAAGCTCTTGGCAGCGATCGTGTTGTCCTTGCAAAAACAAACCCCCTGGATTTAATGGAGTTGTCTGAATGAACAAACCATTAATAATTTGAGTCCTATATGACTACATCTTCCTTCCTCATAGCAGCACGAGTGCCACGGTCTCCATTTACAGAAGGTAATTTAGAGCTTTGCTCGTGACAGTGCAAATAGCATTATTCTGTGGTTTTTAAAAAAAGCCCTAACTGCAGTATTTCTAATTCTACACAAGTACTTTCTTGTAATTCTTGCTTCACTATGTTCTAATGTACTAACTGTATTTCTTATCTGCTAGCCTGCGTGCCCTGGGAGTCAAAGTGAGCTCTGCTGTCACCTCGCCCAGCTCTCCTGGCCACGCAGGAGCAGCCAGAGCATCTCCTTTGGGGGCAGAGGACATCAAAAAAGCTGCTGCAGGTCAGCTTTGCTTCTAGTTAGCATTTTTTTCCCCCTGTTTCTGCACCATACGTCGTTCCCAGTGTTGTTTGTGTTGGGTACCCGCTGTGGTCTAACGCGGGATGATCAGGTGATGGGTGACGGAGAGGAGCAGCAGAAGGCACGATGGGAGGTCTGGACGTGCTCAGCCTGCGCCAGCGTTGCACAGTGCTGGGAAGGAACGTCGCTACTGCCGGGCGGATGATATAATAATTCTTTTCCATCTGCTCCTGTCTATATTTGAATTCAGAGGAAAGTGTCCTTCTTGTAAGACGCATAAATCTCTAATTTCAAAGCCGACTCTGTTTCAGCAGTTCCTTTGGCAGGCTGGCACTGGTTTCCCCGCCTGTGCTGAGCAGTCGGCGCTGGGAGATGCTCCAGTGGGGCTCACCGTGCAGCGTAACGACACGGACCCAAAATAGCAGGGCGATGTCACCTAACAGCCTGTCACTGGTGCAGAAATCTTTGTTGGAGTGGATCAAGGTGACACTTTGCTGCTATTTTCAAACCCACACTTCCTGATGGCTGTTGTCACTTTATTCCCCCGCTTTATTTATTTATTTTTTCCTTTTGCTGAATCATAGACCTGGAAAATACTTCTTAGGTCACCAGAATCCAAGATTGCACATCCTGATATATTTTGCTGCTTGTTTTCCATGGCCCACAGCAACTTAAAACGCCCTGTGAGAGGCCACCTGTGCTTCCTTAATGATGCTTTCCTGCTGCGTCAGGAGTTTCTTCCCCGCTCTTTATCTTAAAATTAATGGAGCCGCTCGAAACTTAACGCTGTCTTTGCTGGGCTTGTTTGCAGGGCTCAGAGCACGTGCCTGCACCGCCAGTGTCTCCAGTAAATCCAGATGTCCTCGTTTCCTCTCCTCCGTAGTTCCTCCCTCTCTGGGTTTGCAGCCACCCCTCCACGTGCAGGGAGCTTTTGCAGCCCACGCTGTGGGTATGTCCATGCCTATATTTAATGGCTTTATTAAAACTGTTGCAGTCAAGAGCTCGGGAAAAGCCGCGGTCCCAGGTTGCAGCTGTGATTTGGACCATCAGTGACAACGGGCTACGAGCTTGTTGATGCCGTATTCACCTGCTCTCGTTTCACAGTCAAAGTTTATTTATCATGGTGACAGTTGTGCTACAAATAGTTTTTGGGTATTTCTTGCCCTGGTCTTAATTTAGTACGTGGCTGTTGCATGAACGGTGCTACTGAAGAGAGGCAGAATTATTAGTTTCCTCGCAGAGCCATGGGGGGAAAAACCAACTTTGTGGGGATGGCTTAGTTCTTACAAACGCTGTGGGTTTGAGTTTTCTTACAGTTCCTCTGTGTGCAAGTCAACGTGTGTGGTCTGTTGGCGTTAGTTTTGAAAGAAGTGAGGGTCACTTGTTGAGAGCATCCCTCTCGCAGACTTCAGGGCTCCTGTTTGCTGGATTTCTGCAGCTCGGACCCCAGGATACTGACCTGTGTGTCCCACAAATGAGAATCAGAGCGGGCATTATTAGATCTTTGACTAGTGTGGGGATAGATGTGGATTGTGTAACAGATTATCCCTTATCTTTTGCCCTAAGGTACGTTGTTTTCTGTTCATGTTTCCAGGCCCATTACCTTCTAGTTTCTGGAAAAAAATAGGGCATAATTCATCTACAAACCCTTTCTTTACGCAGTCATATTATCCCCAGGACAGAGGCGTGGAGCGTCCTGAGCAGCTGGTGTGGACGGAGGTGATGGGCTGTGTGGGGGGTGTCCGCATCCCAGCCAAGTGTTCTTTAGTTCAGCACTTCTGTGTGGTCTCCAAATTACCTTGGCTCTCTGGTTACCTATGCAATTATAGACCCCCACCTTAAAACACCTTCCTCCTGCCCCAGGGCCGGGCGGTGTGTGCCAGGGGACGCGGGTCGCCTCCGCCCTGCTCCTCCTGCTGGGGGTTATTTGTCTGTTTATAGAGGGATCCTGGCTTTCTAATCCTTTCTCACTTCAACCCTTTACATCCTAGGAATCTGGATTTCTTCCTGAAAACCCAAGTGCTCCGTTGCCCACCAAAGCCTCTCTGCTCTTTTCCTCTGCCTCTTAGCAGAAGTTTTTTGGTTCCAAGCTGCTTTTTCTTCCCCCAGCTCTTTGCTGCAGTCCTGAGAGCTGGGCTCCAGGGTCTCCCCCTCATCCGCGGGCTCTGCCGCCGGGCTCTGAGCAGCACCCCCGCTGCAGGGAGAGCTCCTGCATCCCCATCCATCACCCGGCCAGGTCAGCCCCATCCTTGGGGGTGTACATCTGTGTGGAGGGGGGTGTCATCCATCTCGGCTCCTGCACCGTGACTCATCCAGTCCCAGCTGCGCTTTTCTCTCCTCCTGTGGGAAGAGGGAGGAGGACACACGCAAGTCTCTATTTCTGCTGTGAAAATTACACCCTTCCAGGAGCCGCAGGAGAAGGAGCGTGGAGCCGTGGGCCCAGGCAGAGGAAATTCAGTGCCCCAAAAAAATGGGCTCACACCGTGCAGCCCAAACTGAAGCCTCTTCCTCTCTCCCTTAGCGTGCTCGTGGGTTTTATAGAAATCCACTGCAAAATGACTGCTTTGCCCAAATTTGGCCTCTTTGAACGGAGAAAGGCAAGTTCACCCAGATGCTTCCTCCCCGTGAGCACGAGAAGGTTCCTGGAGGTGACCCTGTCCCATCCCTCCTGCCAGGGCTCGTTGCTTTTCCATTCAAACCCGGGGGCAAAGCCAGCGTGATGCGCAGCCTGGGCACCTCTGCTGTCTGCCATTTCAGTACCTAAAGAACAATTGATTTTAAACCATCTCTGGAGCTTTAGAGGGTCCTTGGTCGGATGTACCGAGCAGCACTGCCTGCTGCTGCTTTGGAAACACACTCTGCTGAGCTCCGTCTCGGTGTACAGATGGAGGAGTTTGATATATGCATCTGTACACGTACATATATTTTTACTCCTGCACAATTTTAAGCAGCTGTTAACGCAGCAGCGGGTGCAATGGTCTGTACTAGAGCAGGAGATGCCCAGGGTTGCTACGGAGGCATCACGTCAGTGTTGGCGAGTCAAATATTCAAATTCATCCTGGATCAGAACACGAGATGTATGAAAGCCTCATGTTTTTCTAACCACTTGGAGATTGTTTTTCTCACCTCCTGCTTTTTCAAGGCCAGTCACCGCTCTTCAGCACCACTTAAAAAACCCTACAGCTGTCAGGCCACCAACCCTTCTCGTCTTTCAGCGGAAGCTGAGTCCCGAGTAGAGGCTGGAGACGTGGGGGGGCCGGGCGGGGGGGTTAGGACCGGCTTAGGGCAGGCTGAGATGGCAGCAGCATCCTCTCGAGGGGCCAGAGCTGTGTTTGGGGGTGTCATCACATCACCGGCTTTTTAAGAAGCGGTTTGGAAAGTGGCCCATCACCAGGCTTGTCACTGGGTATCTTTCTTCCAGACCCACTCTCAGCAGCAGCTGAACTATTTCAGCTGAAATTTTCTTCAAGGGTTCAGCTTAGGGTGAGTAGTCAGCAGGGAAGATTGCAGCCGGAACAGTTTCAAGTTTGACAAAGCTTCACCCAACTGAAGATGCAGCTTGTAGGGGAAGTACCAGTGTAGGAAGGCAGGGTTCAGCCCTCGCTGGGGGGGCTGTGCTGCACTGCTTCCCCTCTAATGAGTAATCAGGAGAATAAATAACAGTGCTGCTCGCTTTGCAGAGCGCTGTGTGCTGCACATCTGACTTCTCGCTTGTTATTTTCCCTGTGCTGTTTATTTGCAGAGCTGGAGCTGCCGTGCTGGGGTCCCCAGTGCTCCACAGCCAGCTGGGTGGGACCACAGGAGCACAAACCCTCCCCAAGATCAGGAAATTCGTCTGATATGTCCTCAGCCTCCTCTTATTTATGGATGGTAGTTAAGAAATAAGAGGCAAGGAGAGATCCCAGGGCTCTTGCAGACCCAGCAATGTCCCTTTTTCACACCGCCGGGTCTCGGGGAGCTTTTCAGACCAAGCCTGCGAGGGGCAAAGGCTGATGCACACCAGCTTCATCCCCCCTTCCCGGGCTGGGATGATCTCCCGGGGGATGGTGTAGGCGAGAGCAGTGCCCACAAAAAAAGGAAGGATAACATGTCCCGTGTCCAGATTAATGCCCAAAGCTCCTCTTTCCCCCGTCTCCATCTTCTCCCCTTCCCCTAGAGCCGCCCTTGCTGCACAGCTCTGCTCCTACCCTGAGGATTTTCTCCCTTATTCTTGGCTTCCTCACGGTTGATGCAGAAATGCAGCTGGGCCCCATCAGCTCGGGGGAAGCTCTGACCTGGGAAAGGCTCCAGGTCTCTTACGTTTGCTGCGATAGCTCATTCCTTTCCTCTCTCCTTCAGTTAAAAAAAAACAAAAAACAAACAATAACAAACAGTGGAGGAGAAATGAGGGGAGATGGGAACTGCTGGTGCCAGCTCCGGTCTCGGTGTTTCGCTGACCCACTCATGGCAAAGGTGGCACAAAAAGGTTTTCCCCACAGAAGTCTCTGCTGGTGGTCAGAGGTGGACACTTTTGTGCTAGACCCTCTCCAGGCTCTTTGTATCTCTGTCCCTTCCTCCTCCTCGTCCCTGCCGTGGGGCCGGGTGCCAGTGCTGGGCTGTGCCGCACGTCGCCATGTGCTGCGGCTGCAGGTGGGTGGCTCTGCCCCGGAGCGGGCTGCAGGGCCAGCGTTACCCCCCCAGGCTTGGTACTGCTGCTCACGAATGACTAACGGTGATATTCCGGATTTGGGCACGGCCAGTGAGGAGGCACAGGGCTGTGCCCGAGGGGCTCTGGCAGGTACGGGGCTGGTTCCCGGCGCCTTGCCTGCGGCATGCGCTGCCTCCGTACCGGCCGTGCTGTCCTTCCTGCGCCTCCACGGTCCCCTCCCGCCGTGAGCTGCCCTTCAGCATCCTCAAATGTGACCATCTCAGATCCCAAATCCTCCTTCACCTCTGCTCCAGGCCCCCACCACCCCGGTGATCTCAGCCTTGAGCCTTCTCCAGTCCCCCCAGTATCCCCAGTCCAAGGGAGGTCCCCCAAGCCCTTTGCCAGGGGACAATGCTGGCAGAGGAAGAGCAGCCTGGAAGGGGGTGATGGTGTTGGGGCTGCGCAAGGAGGGGGTGAAGGGGCTCGGTGGAGGGGCTGGAAGTCCCGCTGCCTGGGGGGCTGCCCAAAGTGGTGTTTGCGTCGGCGTGGCCCTGGGTGGGCTGCGGGGAGCCGGGGGTGGTGGGTGGCCAGGCTGGCTCCCCTGCCCCAGTGCTGCCTGGCCGGGGCTGGGGCAGTTGGAAACAGATGCAAACTGGGAAAACATGTCCTGGGAACAATCCCAGCTGTGCTGCGGGCAGCTGCCTGCCCAGAGCCTGAAACAGTTAACAGGCAGCGGGGCTGAGCCGGTCCTCCCACCATCATGAGATCACTGCTGCTACCGCCAATCCTTGCTCCAGTCTGGCAGCAAAAGAGCTGGGAGCCAAAGCTGGGAGCGAGAGCAGCGGCAGCAAGATCCCGAGATCCGGAGATCCTGGCCCGTCTGCTCGCTCCAGGCACCCCGAGCCGCTGGGCAACGCCGACCATGTAGGATCCAACTGTTCCCTCCATCACCTGCGCAGTGGCAGCTCGTGGCAGGACGGTGACCCGTGTCCGACCCGCCTGTGCTTGGCGCTGCTCATTCCTGGGTTTTCTCGCCAACATGATGGGCTGCAAGTCCAACTCACTCACTTGCCTGCAGGGAGGAAAAGCAGGGTTGCCCCTGGCCACGGCCACCGACTCCACGGCTACGCTCAACAAGCTGGCGCTGGCCACGGGCGGGACAGAGAAATCCTGGTACCGCTGCATCTTCCCCTTCGGCATCGTCTCCGTGGTCATCGGCGTGGCAGCGACGTGCATCACCTTCACCATCAATGGCCCGCAGATGGACATCGCTAAGGTGGTCTCGGTGGCCACCTTGATCTTTGGGGTGGGTCTGCTGGTGGCCGCCTACGTGTGCTGGCGGGCCAAGCGGGAGCGGCAGCGGGAGCGGCAGCGCCAGGAGCCCGTCTCCCTGGAGCAGAGAGCCCCGTGAGCGGGCTGGGGGAGAGGCTCCGCTCCACCCGGAGCCCCCGGCTTACGCCCCCCTCCACCCGCACCCCAGAGTCCAGGGGTGACAGCACCGCCTTTGTCGTGACTGAGGAGGTCCGGACCCTGCCCGAGGTCAGCTTGTCGTCATCCCGCACCCCGCTGAGTCCCTGCTGCCGACACAGGGTGGGGGCAGCCCCCGACCACGCAGGAGGCTCCAGCCCACCTGCCTGCCCGGGACCAGCGCGGAAAGACCCCGGAGAGTGGCCCCAGGAGCATGTCACCGTGCCCAGCCCTGCTGCCCGGCCCCACCACGCAGCCCCTCGCAGCCAGGGGATGCTGAGGGAGCCCAGCACCCCTGCTCGACTTCGGGAGAAACCAGTGTCACTTCTGTCCCTTTGCGGTTTGTTGCGTGGACTCCTCTGGCTCAGGACAAAGGAGTTTTAAAAGAAACTTGTGGGGTGCAGGGAGCGTCCGGAGAGCTGTGGGGCAGGGGCAGGGAGGGCTGGCAGCGGTGGCGAGCGCCGGCTGGCTTGGCACGCGAGCCCCTGGGGACAGCGCGGGTGACAAGGGGAGGCTGGGAGCTGAGCGCAGCAAGGGGGTGACAGACCTTGGTGCTGGCTGGGGGGACATGGGGAGCGGAGGGACTGGGACAGGGTGGCCCCGCGGGCGCAGCCATTGGGTGTTTGCTGTTCGTGGCGCAGCGAGCGGAGGAGGAAACCGAGCTCCTGCTGCCACCGTCACCGTATGGGTGAGCTGGCCTGGTGGCATCCCGGGGGGGCAGGTCCCCTCTGGGTGGGGGCCGGCTGCTGGGGGTGTCTGGGGAAGGGGCTCGTGGTGTGAGCTCGCAGCGGCACCCCCCCGCTGCGGGGTCTGACAGCAGTTCCGTTGCTGGAGAAGGAGCTGGAGTTGCATTAAAAAGGAGCAAATACATTTTTAGGACTTTTTTTGAAACCAAGTGCCTGCTCCCGTTCTTTGAGTTTAACTTTGAGCTCTTTACCCTAAAAAAAATTAAGCATGGGGGTCCCTCTCCGGAGGCTCCGGGAGCAGCAGCTCTGCTCCGTGCCGGCCGCGGGGGCTGTGACAGCCGGGCTGTCCCCTGCCCCGGGCTGGACCCGCACCCGGAGGGGCCTCCAGCACCCACCCCCCCGCTGGGCTCCCGCAGGATGGGACCGTGCCAGGAGCTCCAGAGAGTGGCCACGCTCCGGCCGTGCGCCGCTGGAGCTGTTCCATGCTCGACAGAAGGGAGTGAATGGGCCAAAAGCCACAAACGAGGCTGCACGAGAGGGAAGCTGAGGTCACGCCAAGTGTGCGGGGAGTGGGGAGCCCAGCACGTGCCTCCCTCCCTCCCAGCAGCTCTGACCCCCTGGTTCTGTCCCCAGAGTTAAATCCTTCTCTGCAGCCAGGGGAAAGCCCCAGGAGATGCTGCTTGCCACAGCATGTGTGGCCCGGAGCTGCCGTACCTGGGATATGGGGACACTGGGATACTGGAATATGGGGATACTGGGATATGGGGACACTGGGATATGGGGATACTGGGATATGGGGACACTGGCATACTGGGATATGGGGATACTGGGATATGGGGACACTGGGATACTGGGATATGGGGATAATGGGATATGGGGACACTGGGATATGGGGACACTGGGATATGGGGATACTGGGATATGGGGACACTGGCATACTGGGATATGGGGACACTGGGATATGGGGATACTGGCATACTGGGATATGGGGATACTGGGATA
>WKFP01013173.1:0-46562 GCA_011057875.1 Pterocles orientalis
GATGTCACCATCAGTGTCACCCATGAGCACACAGCAGTGACACTGCCAGGCTGTGAGGTCACCATCAGTGTCAACCATGAGCACACAGCGGTGGCAGTACCAGGCTGTGAGGTCATCATCAATGTCACGCATGAGCACACAGCGGTGGCAGTACCAGTCAATGAGTTCACCATCAGTGTCACCCATGAGCACACAGTGGTGGCAGTACCAGGCTATGGTGTCACCATCAGTGTCATCCATGAGCATACAGCGGTGACAGTACCAGGCTTCGAGGTCACCATCAGTGTCACCCATGAGCACACAGCGGTGGCAGTACCAGGCTGTGAGGTCACCATCAGTGTCAAGCCTGAGCACACAGCGGTGACAGTACAGGGCTGTGAGGTCACCATCAGTGTCAGCCATGAGCACACAGTGGTGGCAGTACTAGGGTGTGATGTCTCCATCAGTGTCATCCATGAGCACACAGCGGTGGCAGTACCAGGCTGTGATGTCACCATCAATTTCACCCATGAGAACACAGCAGCGACAGTGCCAGGCTGTAACGTCACCATCAGTGTCACCCATGAGCACACAGCAGTGGCAGAACCAGGCTATGGTTTCACCATCAGTGTCACCCATGAGCACACAGCGGTGACAGTGCCAGGGTGTGAGATCACCATCATTGTCACCCATGAGCACACAGCGGTGGCAGTACCAGGGTATGGGGTCACCATCTGTTTCACCCATGAGCACACAGCGGTGACAGTGCCAGGCTGTGAGGTCACCATCAGTGTCACCCATGAGCCCACAGCGGTGGCAGTACCAGGCTGTGAGATCGCCATTAGTGTCACCCATGAGCACACAGAGGTGGCAGGACAAGGCTGAGATGTCACCATCAGTGTCACCCATGAGCACCCAGTGGTGTCTGTGCCAGCCTTTGAGGTCACCATCAGTGTCACCCATGAGCACACAGCGGTGGCAGTACCAGGCTGTGAGGTCACCACCAGTGTCACGCATGAGCACACAGTTTTGGGAGTACCAGGCTGTGATGTCACCATCAGCGTCATCCATAAGCATACAGCAGTGACAGTACCAGGCTTTGAGGTCACCATCAGTGTCACCCATGAGCACACAGCGGTGACAGTACCAGGCTGTGAGATCGCCATTAGTGTCACCCATGAGCACACAGTGGTGGCAGTACCAGGCTATGGTGTCACCATCAGTGTCATCCATGAGCATACAGCAGTGACAGTACCAGGCTTTGAGGTCACCATCAGTGTCACCCATGAGCACACAGCGGTGGCAGTACCAGGCTGTGACGTCAACATCAGTGTCACCCATGAGCACACAGCGGTGGCAGTACCAGGCTATGGTGTCACCATCAGTGTCACCCATGAGCACACAGTGGTGACAGTGCCAGGCTGTGAGATCGCCATTAGTGTCACCCATGAGCACACAGAGGTGGCAGGACAAGGCTGTGATGTCCCCACCAGTGTCACCCATGAGCACACAGCTGTGACAGTTCCAGGCTGCGAGATCACCATTAGTGTCACCCATGAGCACACGCAGGTGGCAGGACAAGGCTGTGAGGTCACCATCAGCGTCACCCATGAGCACACAGAGTGGCAGTGGCAGGCTTTGAGGTCGCCATCAGCGTCACCCATGAGCACACAGCGGTGGCAGTACCAGGCTGTGATGTCACCATCAGTGTCACCCTGGAGCACACTGCAGTGACACTGCCAGGCTGTGAGGTCACTATCCGTGTCACCCATGAGCTCACAGCGGTGACAGTACCTGGCTGTGATGTCACCATCAGTGTCACCTAGGAGAACACAGCAGTGACACTGCCAGGCTGTGAGGTCACCATCAGTGAGGCTCTTCTCTGTGACATCCAGTGATAGTACAAGGGGCAATGGGTTCAAGCTGGAACATAAGAGGTTCCACTTGAATATGAGAAAAAACTTCTTCACAGTGAGGGTGACAGAGCACTGGGACAGGCTGCCCAGAGAGGTTGTGGAGTCTCCTTCTCTGGAGACATTCAAAGCCCGCCTGGATGTGTTCCTGTGTGATCTGATCTAGGTGTTCCTGCTCCGGCAGGGGGATTGGACTAGATGATCTTTTGAGGTCCTTCCAATCCCTAACATTCTGTGATTCTGTGATATATTAAATGTGACACTCACCTTTAAGAAGGGCATGAAGAAGGATCCAGCAAACTAACAGCTGGTAAGCCTTACCACTGTCCTTGTAAGGTTATGGAACAAATTCTCTTGGAAGTGATTTCCAAGTGCACAAAGAACAAGGTGATTTGGAATAGCCAACATGGATTTACCAAGAGCATGGCACACCTGACTGGTCTAATTGCCTTCTGATGAGAAGTCTGCCTCAATGGGCGAAGCAAGGGCAGTGGAAGTTGTGTACCTTGGCTTTAGCAAGGGCTTTACAACAACTTCTCTTCGTCTCCTTGTCTCCTTTTAGTGAGAATGGTGAAATACAGCCTCGATTATTGGATGATAAGGTGGGTGGAAAATTGGCTGGATTGCTAGGCTCAGAGGGTATTGATCAGCAGTACAGAGTCCAGCTGGCAGAGTGACACCCCTCAGGGATCGATATAAGGGACAAGACTGTTTAGTGTCTTTATTAATGACCTGAATGATGAGATGGAGTGCAATCTGAGATATATAGCTAAGAAAGAAACAGATTGTATTCACTGCAGTAGCAGAGATAAAGAGAGAAGGATAACAGATCTTTGAGGAAAGAAAAGAGGCTTCAGTTCAGGAACGTATTTTGGAATCTAGAAAAAAAATCTAAGTTGCAGTAAGGAAGGGAGATGTTATGCTGCACTATTGATAATACAGATCGTTGGAAAAAATAGAGCTTATTGACATTGACAGTGACCAGCTGACAGTGCAAAGCACTGTACCAAAACCTGTTGGAGCAAACCTTCTGACTTGAACACTGTCTGCAAGACAAAAAGGATACAAAAGGCCTTTTCTGCCCTTCCCATGTGGAGAATGGAGATACAGATTCCCAGAGTTCAGCCATGATGAGTAGTGTTCATGTGGAAACTTCATCAGTGACTTTATGCATAGTTACCTGCAGCAATTCAAAATACTCTGGTGGAGTATCCGTTGGACCAGTCTGCTTCTACATCCTGAGATTTCCACCTTTATTTGACCCTGCATAATTCCCTCTTTCACAAGCTGATTTCTGAAGCAGATTCCTGCCCTGGGTTCACTTTCAGACCCCTGTGTGCTGCTTCCCCAATGACTCCTATTTCTTTCTCATGGGAGATATCAAAGAGGAACTTTGGGATAATCAGTCTTTCTTTGGGTCATGCAGGATGTCACGACTGCTGTAATTCAGCTCAGAAAGTGCCTTTATAAACTGGTTTTGCTTCCTACTTTTGCTGTTTTCTTAAACTTAAAGTAAGTAGAGCTGATTAATTTCAAATATGCAAACCTCAGCTGCATTGCTAGGAATTTTTTTCATGTGTCTATAAGGGCTGCAGATTCTCAGATGTCCTCTGAAAATCTGTTTCCTCACTACTGGAAGTAGAGGCTTACAGCGAGGGGACCCTCATCCATGTTCTGGGTTCTGCTCCTGGCTCACTGAGTGGCTGCTTTTGATGATTTTATCTTACTGTACATCAGTTGCTCATCAACAAATAGGTCCCAGCAGTAGCTGTCTTCTCCTCAAAATAATTTTAAGGATCTCAAAAGAATTTTAAGGATAGATAAGAATGTAGTCTCCCAGGTGATTGTTGCTCAGAAGAGCCACTCAGCAAATAGTCTGTGTTTTTCCTCCAGGACTACAAATGTGATTACTAGTAGTCCTCTTGCAGTAGGAAATTTGTCTCCTGTACCACAATTCCAGGCTTAGCCTTAGCCCCATCAGCCCAAGGATTTAGTTTTGAAAAGCAATGTTATGTGGCTATGTTATAGCTGCTGTAAGTTGTGAATGAAGCTATTTTATACTCATGGGATCTGAAGGCTAGGATTTTCTCCAGCAGACAATTCCAGAGGGTGATTCTTTCCATTTTTATTTTTGTTTTTTTTTTCCATACTCATTCTCGGCTGCCTCTTTCTCCATTGCCTTTAGGAGATAGGTCAACTGGCTTAGACCTGGACACTTAAGTAGCAGCCCCTTTGCAGTTCCCAGCCTAAATGACTGACTCAATGAAAAAATGAGTTTTTCAACTCACATCCCTTTTGCTTTTTCTGCAAAGAGACAGGGATCACCCTAATGTCTTTGTCATTTCAAATTATTAATCAGCAGAGACTTTACAAAACAAGCGTGTTGTAAATTTGTTTGGGAACTCGGCAACCATCATTTTAACTACTGTTTTCTTTGCTTCTGTTTCCTCTGGCAGTTGTGTGGTTGCACAAACATAATTTTTACTACTGAGTTCCTGAGAGAAGTGAAGAAGTGTTTAAGGGTTTTCAGACTAGCGATCTTTCTGTTGCTACAGAACACATCATATAACAGGAAAAAGGAACAGTGAACTCACAATAGTAATATTTCTCTTATTGGTGATTTGTAACCTAACAATTTGCAAATTAAATCCTTGAGGTTTTTAGGTCAACCGCAAATGCACTTGCACAAATATTTATGGATAAGCAGGAACAGAAGAATGGGGAACTGCTTAATTAAATTCATACAGATTGTTTTTTTCAGTTTGCAATGTAATGCAAGAGCATCTGTAGTGTTGCAGCCCAAAGCTCCCATTCAGCCCAATGCCCTGTTTTCAAGATGATCTGTAGCAAAAACTGATAGAAGAAAGAGCAAGCAAGCTCCAGAGGCAAGCAGCTCCAGAGAGCACCTGCTAACATCTAACAGTCTGAGATCTCTACAGTTCTCTGGCTAGAAATGTCTGTTGTCTTGATGTTGAAGAGTTCTCTCTGGCTTCATGAATTTGCCCAATCTTTTAAGAGTCCTAATCTATTTAGATATTTACCTGTAGGGAAGCATATAAATATGCCTTTGTATGCTTTTCCCTACACATTATGAAGCTTGATGAAACCTTAAGATTACAGCAAGGTTTTGAGAAGACTTCTTATTCACAGCTGTACAACTTTGATATGCATTGCAGTAGTAAACAAGAGCATGTATGCCGTTAGATCAGTTGGGCCGAAGCCCGGCCCCCGCCCTACTCCACTCTAGCACTGTAGTAGTAGCCGGAATTCTCCTACTTATCCGTATCCACCTCATAGTCACCAACAATAAAATCACCCTCACTTCATGCCTCTGCCTAGGGGCCGTATCCGTAATATTCGCCGCTACATGGGCCCTAGCGCAAAACGTCATCTAAAAAGTCATTGCCTTCTCAACGTCCAGCCAACTAGGACTAATAATAGCCACCATTGGATTAAACCTTCCACAACTGGCTTTCCTCCACTTTTCAATGCACACATTCTTGAAAGTCATACTATTCCTTTGGTCAGGGTCAATTGATCACAACCTCAACGGAGAACAAGACATTCGACAGATAGTGCCCCTACAAAAAACAGTTCCAACAACTACCTCTTGCCTAGCCATCAGCAACCTAGCCCTAATAGGAACACATAGGAATAAATTTATTTTGGTTTTAAGATGGAGAAAACAAAAAGATAACAAAATCCATTTTGGTTTCTTGTTGTAACAGACTTTGTGCAAGGAAATGCTGCCAATAGATGGCACTGTGGTTCTGTGACTCAGGTATTATTTGTGTCTGTACAACTGTGCAATGCTATTTATTTATGCTGCTTATTAATTTTAATCTTCTAGTGTAACTTCTTAGTGCAATTAATTTAATTGGCTTATTACTATTGCAAGTACGTTGTTCCTGAGAATGAAATGTTTTAAGCTATGTGTACTTATCCAGAGTATACCTGTATACATCTTCAGTAGAAGAACAGCTGTCCTTAGAAAAAAGAGAATGATTGCAATGGCTCATTTTGGACCAGTTTACTAAGAATAGTTAAATTCTGCAACACCCTGTTTCTCTTTGGCCAGCAAGATATTTTAAATTACTTCAGCCTTCAGCAGGAATTGTACTGTGGATATGTATGGGAGAAATAAAACCAAACCAAATTAGCTACTTAAGACAAACCTCCAGTTTATAAAACAACTAATTGCATTTAAATATTTTCATCTACTTTACTAACAGTGGGCTCTGACAAAACAATAAAGCATTGGAACAGCATTTTACACCAACATTTACAAAATAAAGCAAACTTTTTTCTCCATATATTTATATAAGCAAACAAATAGGTATTCAAAATAGAGTGCATCTCACTGTTTGGCAATAATTACATAAGTACAGTGCATGGCTGGCTGGATGGGATAGATACATAGGATTTTTTACCCTGAAGTGTATAAAGTATGCACACCAGCTTAAGATATACATGGTGAGCTTTATGTCTTTGGACATTTTTCAGATGCAGTTTTAACAGTAACAAAACATCGATCTTCTGGAAAAATAGTTGATTGAAATGTTTTTTCAGACAAAGCGGGTTTTTTGGGTGATTCAGCACGCTTTTCCTGTAAGGTAGGTGAAGGCTCTAACCTCTGAGATAGTCTGTGTGAATGTCTTCTTTTTTTTGCCAGGAAAATTACAAAAGTTTCCATTCCAGTCTGATGCATAATGAAAACACTTTTCTTTTTTTTTTTTTTTTTTTTTTACAAGATGGAAGTGTTGCTCTGGAGCTGGTCATACTCAACTGTAGTGTTCATCCCAAGCATGGGCCCAGTGCTGTAAATTACGGTTTAAAACGGCTGCACATTGTCATCTGTCTACAGTATAATGACTCTATTATTGTTATCTACTGATGAACAACCTCCCGCAGATGGTAGAACAAATTCAGATGCTGACTCTGTCATCCTCTCTAAGGCAAACCACACAAAAATCTGTTAACATTTTGGTGCAAGGTGGCAGAATCAGGCCTCACTAAAATGTCAAAGACATCCATAACGAGCTGGAGATATTGGTCTTTATCTGCTATGCATCCTTGGTTTTGAGAGGCTTCTTAGGCAAAAGCTGCTGATCACTCAATAAAACCACCTATCTGAGTGCTCACAGAATTAAAATGTTAGACATCAGATATCCCTGCTTCTAAGCAATAAAATAAGTGTTATGTTACCTCCAGCTGTCAATTAAAGAAAGTTGTCAAGTCTCTTAGGTCCAAAACATAGGTTTTATTTTAATAAGCTGGAAAAAAAAAAAATTCGTTGTTCAGAGTACTCTTGTAATGAAACATCAAGAAAGTAATTGAAACCCTCTCTGTTTGTAGTGAAACATTCCCTGTCAGTATTGGCAACCTGAGCAATTTGACATTGTGAAAGAGGAACAGAAGGTGAAATGAAAGAGAAATGAGGGGGGGCACTGGTTTGCTCTCCCACATGGGCGAAATGCAGACGGTAAGCAGAGAGCATAAGCAGTGAGCGTGAAATGCTCAGTAACAGTTTATCAAGCGCAAGCTGGTGAAAGAGGCTGTGCAGACCAGCAGTGGGACCCGCAGGAGTTCTGGGGAGAACTGATTTTAGGAGACGTGCAGGGTACCATGTACATCATACAGTATGCAGCCAGGCTCTGCTCCCTGGCACAAATGGGCAACAGCACCTGAGCTGTCCATCCCATCTGCTTCTTTCTCTTGCAAGGCCAGAGAGGCTTGCATCAAGATGGGCACAAATTGCACAAGATATGGAGATTCCCTCCACTGATGGAAGCATCTTTCCCCTCACACCCAGGGTTAGAGGCCTTTGATGCTGTATCAGTATTCAGATCCTGAGTCTCAGACCTCTACTCCCAAAAGACCTTTGGGTTTATTACTTCCTACTTCTTCCCTGGGGTGCCCCTTCCCAAGGGTGAATCCTCAAAATGATCACTTCAGTTGTGAAGTAGTGACATCTGGACTTCAGGGGGCAGCCAAATACCCTATTTTGTGGGATGCCCATTCCCCCTGAAATCCCTTCTGTGCCTGTGTGGCACCCCTCACATGGCACTGTGTAGGAACAGGGTGTGCACAGGGAGGCAGGAGCAGTGACTTCATTTTTTTCTTCTGCTGAAGCTGTTCAGTTTGGTTGTGGTGATCAAGTGTACTGAGAGCCAGAGAGACTATATAAACCACCTTGGTGAGCACAGCATTTATACCACTTGATTTATCAGGTGACCCTAAATTCCCATTTTTTGGGGGAAATGGCCACGAGCTGATGGAAGACACGTGTGGCATTGCTGCAGTGGAGCTGCAGCATGACACGTTGACCCAGGCATGGAGGCTGAGGGCTGCAGAGTGAGTCAGTGTCATCGTGTGCACGCAGAGCTCCTGTGTGACCTGTGCACGGTGGCTCTGACCTATCCCACATTGGAGGAAAAGGCTCATAAAATTGGCAGATTTAGTTATCATACTGTCAAGAGAACAAAGGCAGTTTCTTGGAAATCAGCCAAATACCCAGGTGAGTTTTAAGTCCTGTTCTACCACAGATCAGTATTTTAAGCTAGGAGTCTTCCTCTTCCAAAGAGTCCCAGCTGGTAGGCTAAAATCAGATTCATTTTCTCTCTGTCTGTCTCTTTTTTCGCCATAGTGGAAATTTAATTGGTCTGTGAAAACTGAGCAACTTCAAGAGAAGGACTGATGAAGGCCTTGGAGTTTGGCTTCTGGGTAGGCAGTGTTTTTTTCAGAGTGGACAGGATCTGAAACTGGAACACATCTGCTTCTGATGATTATGGCTGCAAAATTCGTGGAACAAATCAAATGCTTGGATTTAGATTTTAGAGGTGGATGCAACATTTATATTTCTGCTCTCCAGCAGAGTCCCACTGGCTTCAGGGAAATTTGTCTATGATGCCCGAAAGGAAACAGTTTCATGACTAGGCATTTCTGTCAAGCAATGTATTTGATGTTCTTTATGTAATGTATTCTGCCCTTGGAGCTATGCAGGTGAAATATAGTGCTGCTTGTAAGTCCTGTTATTTTCCAAGTGGGCCCCATTTGACCATACATATTTCATTAAGGCTGAGTCCTAATAGTGCAAGCTACCTACCATTCCTGAGCAATCTACAATAATGGTAAAAATAGCGAAACCAGGGAAAACAATTCTGAGCAACTAACAGTTTTCTAATAATTCGGGTTCCACAAGCCCTAAAACAAAATCAGAAGGACATCTTCTTAATGGTCTTTTTAACCAAAGAGAAATGGTGAGCATCTGCTGTAACCTTTTACTGAGGCCTCTACTCATGCAAAACTTCACTGACATTGCTTAAATGTTGGTATCAAACAGAGGCATGGGCATAGAATCGTTCCTGAAATTACTTAGCAATGTTGTGCCTGATTTTCCACTCTTCTCTCTCTTCACTTCCCTGTCAACACCAGTGGGAAGGAGCAGGGGATCAAGCCCAATAATTACTTTTCAAAAAATTAGTTTTAAGCTGAACAGGTGAAACTTTTTGAATGCAAATAAAGTACAAGACATGAAATAAAGATTACGAATGGTGGTAGAAACAAAGGATCATTCAAGTATAATTTACCTTTGAAGATTGCTAATTTGAACTGTAGAATGAATGACAGAATAGCCAGTAACACTTCAGAATGGTCACTCAGAAGAAGAAAATATCCATAAAAACAGTTACCAAAATGTCCATATAATTAATCTACACAGGTTTTAATAGATTTTTCTTTAATACTTTAAAATTTATTCTAAATATATATTAGCAAATTCACCATAATTTTATTTAAAATTCTGGAAAGTGCTCATTCAGTTAATGATAACAAAATTCCATTGTAGCAAGACAAACTAGCTGGAGCCTACTCAGAGAGGACATCAAAGGACAGCTTAGCTTTCATTTGCAAAAAGAAAAGAAATACATAGGTTTCTTCACAGCCCATGTTATAGTACCAGAAATTGCTTTTTTTTTCCTTTAAGAAATATATCCTTTAGAGTATTAAAAAAATAAGTTTAATAAAGCCTGTGCTTAAAACAGCCAAAGTACTGTATGAAAAAAAATTGCACATTTGATAGCATTTCTACCCCGCTTTTCATCCTTAGAATATTATGAGGCATATGTGATGTTATTGGAGAATCTCTTGAACAGGGCTGATTTTCCTAAGCTATCAGAGCTCCTCACAGCCAGGTGAAATTTTCAGCATACACATGGTGGCTGTCATGGCAGCTGCCAACTGTCACACACCGCTAACATTTTCATTCGCTGGGCTGATACTTCCCTTGGAGGTACCATCCACATGGTGTATTCCTATTGTGACTGTCGAATAATCCTTAGCCATCATTTTTGCCTCTTTTTTCAAACTCTTCATTTGTGCTAGCTGGAGCTGGCTGGAATTATACGCAAGTGCTGGGATAGTGTTCACTAAAATCAGCTGGAAAGGTTTCTTCTCCTCCTTGTAGCGACACTGAATGTAACGAGAGAAAGCTGAGCGGTAGGTTTTATTGAACAACGTATATACGAGTGGGTTGACAGCTGAAGAAAGGTAACCAATCCAAACAAATACGTTAAGTAGTCCCCCAACGACTTCTTGATTGCATGACTCCTTGCAAATTACGGCCATCACATTGGTGATGAAAAACGGGCACCACATCACAACGAACAGAAAGAAGACAATGCCAAGGACCTTGGAAGCCTTCTGCTCATTGCTGATGGATTGCATGGTTCTCCTCCCAGACGTCCCCATGTCTCTGTTTAAAGAGAGTTTCTCTGAGGACAGGGAACTCTGTGGGAGGAAGCTAAATGAAGCAAACTTGGTCTTTGGGCCAATGTCATTTACACATAGCGTAGCTTCCTTCTGCAGCGACTTGATAGTTAAAAAGTAGGTTACCACCATGATGGTTAGAGGCATGAAGAATGCCACAAAAGAGCCTACTAGGACAAAATTGTCATCTGCAAGTAAACAGCTGTCTTTCTTAAACACTTTGGAGTCATCTTGTAGTCCGAAGACAGGTATAGGCATGGAGATACCTGAAGGTGGATTAGAGAAAGAAGAGGTTTAACACATTAGTATAAGAAAACATTTCCAGTCTCCAAGAAAAAATAAGCAAAACACTCTTAGCTATACACAGATCATTTCTCAAAGAACAAGTGGTTATAGGACACAAATGAACACTAACAGATAGAGCCACAATTGACAGACATCCCAAAGCAAATTGAATTTACACAGGGGAAAGAACAGTATTGTGTCTCACTGTTCAGCAGCAGCACAATGCTAGTTCTGTTCTTGTGATATTTTACTGGGGCTACAAAAAGATAAGATTCTGTGTGAAACATTGGCCTTGCAGATGTTGAATTTCAGGAATTAAGCTGTGGTCTGCCAGGCTCTGGCTTTTGCGCTGCCACCAGCTTTGCAGTGTCCCAGCAAGGAAGAGTCGGGGAAGAGCAGCACTGGTGTTACACAGGATTTTGCAATTGCTCTAATCTGGATTCCTTCTCTCCTTCAAAGAAACCTCAGCCACAGGTAGAACACATTTGCTTCCATCCCACTGTCTCATGATACCTGGTAACAACAAAAGCATAATTCCTTATATTCTTGGATCTTGGGCCTCCTGTAATGATCTCCAGACTTGCTCCTTGGTTTCTGCCACCTCAGCAAAGGCTTTTATCAACTATCAATTTAAGGGTGATCTTGGGGTGTTTTTCATAAGAAGATTAAAAGTGTTCTGGGTACTGGTTTCTGACTAATCTGTGAAATACTGATTTTAGGAGACAAGATAAATTGTTATTGTAGGTCTGAGCATAACCTTTCATTCAGTCTTTTTCTTTTCTCCCTGTAATCTTGATATAGTCCACACAGTCTAAATGTTAAAACAAGCCTCCCATGGCAACAGCAAGAGGAATGATGAGGACAAATTAAGCACTGAGAGACACTGATATGAGGCAGCCTGAGATGTGGTTCACCTGGCAGGACCGCAAAGGTCCCTTCATGCTATTGCCAACCACTAAAGGCTGCACTCTCAACTCACAGCCCCGAAGGCAATGGTAGCTGTGCAAACTTTGTCTTCCCCTGGATCATGTGCTGCATCCTTGTCCTCCCATGAATGACAAGGCTAGGCGATGAGTCCATTCTCCTTGGACTGCTCTGTCAGATTCAAACTTGCTCATCCATTTCCTCAGGGACTTCTGCAAATTCTGCTAGTATCTTTGAAACAGCTGCTGTTTCTTTGGTTGTTGGTTTGGGTTTTTTTTCAGGATTTGTCTCCTCCCCTCCTCCTGAATGGGTGCTGTCTGTCCCAGAGAGGCAATGTTAAGACAACAAAAGGGATGATGTGCTGTGAAGACAAGAAGAGTGGAGCTGTGAAGAAGGGAGCAATAATGTTGATATAAAAAAAGCTAGGAGTCTGACTGCTGTGGGAAGTTAGCATAATCTGTGAGCTTCAGTCCCCTTTGCGTCTTTGAACAGAAATCCCAGACACTGTATTTGGCTTCTAAGAAAGAAAAAATTAATTAGAGAATAATTTCTTATGATGTGAGGATGATGTTGTGCCCTACCTTGTCCCCTGCATACCGAGAATACTCTTACTCATTCACAGATGAGTCCTGAAACTCATCCTCTCAATATCAGTGTTTCAGTGCTACCTCCCTCTACCTCCTTTCCTTTCCCTTCTTCCCACTCTGGGAGCCCTTTAAAAGCACAGGCATTTCACACACTTCCAGTGCCCATCATAACAGCTCCAGTTCTAGAGGGAGGCTGTGGAATCCAGGCACAGTACAAAATAATAATAATAACAGTAATAATAATTTTGGACTTCTATTTTCTTCAAGTGTTCTATTCTTTTGGTGCTCCTGGTGCAAAACTCTTTATTTTTCTAACACCACTGCTCTCTATTTTTTCTAACAACACTGTTGCTTATTTTATCTGCACAGCATTGAACTGAGTCATGGCAGTGCCTTGGGCCAATTTACAAAAGTGCTGTTGTTATCTGCCCAGGGCAGAAGCTGGTGGAGAGCTTGTGGTATTGCCCTTTCTGTTTCTGCTGCACAAGCCCTGAATGCTTCAACTTGGGCTATGAGAAGCCAATGCATGGGGTGCAAACTCATGCAGTGTGTGGCAGCTCCTGAGTTGAGCTGATGGAAACCTCCGATGACTCCAGGGACACTGCTGCCTAAAATGTTCTGAGTCAGGCTGACTGAGGGCACAGAGAGAGAGTCACCTGCAGGACCTGCATTGTCCGGCCATGTCTGAGTAATGTGAGGTGCCGAACACCCCCGGGGAAATGGGGAATGCTTTGAAGTTCCTCTTCTTTTTTGGATGAGTTGAAGGGATACCGAAGGCACCCAGCACCTTACCAGCATTACACTGCAGCTGCATGAAGACGCAACAGTAGTCAGAGCAATACCACAGGTTTCCCATCCGGTTCTGCCCTGTGCTGATAACAGCAGGGCTGGTTTTTAATTTCATTCAAAGACCTAGTGTGAGCTGCAGAGATAAAATAAAGAATGGTATTGACGGAGTAGAAAGATGCCGTTTGTTACTACAGCCTTTATGGTTCAGTGGCACCAGGGTGCACGGGAAGAGAGGCAGCAGCACTAGAAAGGGGAAAAATTTAGCATAATTGCAAGCTTTTTCAAGTAAAAGGCAAAAGTCAATTACATCTCCTCATCCAAAATACAAAGGCAGCAATTGCGCACTGCTTTGTTTTGTTCTTAGCAGCTTCTGGAGACTGGCATCTAAATAAAGATTTCTGGCTTTAGAAAAATGGAAATGAGCTTCGGTTTGTAGCTGGAATTTCTGCATTTCCTTGTCATTCCGTCACCAAGGGGAAAAGTGCTGGTCACAGCAGAGATGTAGCAGGTGCTGCTAGTCATTTAAGTTTTTCTGAATGACCACTCAGGGAAGCTTTACCCTACAGCACGGGTAAATGGTCTGTATACAGTTTGAAAATACCAGAAGTACCATGGTTTGGTAGCTGAGAACGTTGACAGATATAACCTGCTTTTTGTGCACACCCCAGTTCAGCTGGTGCAGGGGATCCCACAAATGATATTGTGATATTTCTGCAAGGAATAAATTAACTTCCAGTCCAATTCTCTCTTCTATCTCTACAGGGACTAAACTTATTGCTCCACTCCCCAAAGGAATAGAGTTTGTTCCTCTTCAACAGGTAGCTTTTGGCATCTGTAGCATGAGGATAGCAAATCCCAGTGAGAACACAGGGACTAAATTCAAAGGCAGTCATGTTTAAATTGTAAATAAAGTAACTTCCATGTGCAGCCCATGTCCACTATTTTGATGGGATTTTTAGGAAGCATCACACATGGCCAAGAATGTGACCCACACATCAGTCAGGTTTGTTCAAGATCAAGTTTGTCCTGTCAATGCATAACAAAAAGTCCCAGTCTAAGCTGTATTAACATTATTGCAGCTGACTGAACTCATTCTTTAAGGATCGAAGCTGACTGATCTATTTCTCCTTCATGATTGAGATGTATAATTTCTTGGTGGTTTTATTGTCCTTGCTTTCCAGCTCCTTGCTCTTGGTGACTGTGGATGTTTAAGAAGACACAGGCTATGCCTGTGTATTCACGTGTCAAGAGAAGAAAATTGGCTTCACAAGAAAGGCTCACGCAGAGCTACCAGGTAGGGATAAGCAAGTATTTGGGAAATGGACCACATGCAAACAGTAGATCTGGAGGAAACAGCATGGCAGGGTTGTAGCAGAACAGCTATTCTGCACCCCTCGCATTGCACGACCCTGGCTCTCACTAGCTCAAGGTCAGTCTAGAAAAAGTCTTGCTATCTCCTGAGTGATTTTTTTATGGTTTATCTTACTCTGCTTCCAAATCAAACTAAGCTGAGGCACAAGGAAGCACTCAGCACAGAATGGGAGCATCCATTCAAGCACTGGAAGTACGTTAGCCCCTGCGTTTCCAGCTGACATTCCCACTTTGAACATTTTCCCTTGCAGACAAACCCTAAATATTATGTTCCTCTGGTAGAAGGTGGTTTATTTATGTAGCTTGATTTATACACAGGTGGCTGTTTCAAACTCTGTGGACTTTAATAAACTGCAGAACAGAACTCAAACAATAAGGATGAGCAATAAATCCTGCATTAAACCTAAAGCATTTGAGCACAACTTCAGAATGACAAAAGGCTCTTGAAAACACCAAAGGTTAAGAAGTAAAGCAATAACATCCTTCTTGTTCTCTCAAAGAGCCAGGTAAAACTGACAAAGGTTGATTTAGTGGTACACATTGCTGCTTACAGCAGCCATAAAACCACTTTAACTGGACAGGTAAACCGGGTTTGCAGTTGCCTTGAGCTACTGAGACCATCAATGAATCAAAGCCAGAATTTACAATATACCCTGCAGGGTAGCACACTTGGGCTACTTAGGATGAAGAGAAAGAGGGGGGTGTTAGCTGATAAGGTTCCTTCCGTGAAGTCTCCTTCAGAAGCAGAAATGGTCAGTCACATGTCTTCACCTCACATATAGCCATTTCAATCTGTTTGAATACAAATAAGCATTACTGTGTGCCTTAATAAATGTCCAAGGGATAGGAAATACCTCTTAGAAATGTCATTATAGTTTCTTAACAGAATTTGACACCTTTGTTCACCTTCGCATGAAAAGAAAAAACTTCCCCAGCTCACATTTTAGCAGTCATGTTGTTTCAGACATCCTCAGGTTATGGGCCAGATCATGGGCCACTGCACAGAGATGCACTGTGACACTGGGGACCTCTGAAAGGATTGCTGCTTGGAGAAGGCCAGTCTCTCCTTCAAGCAGCTCAATGTGGCAACGTTGTCTAATTTCTTTAGAAAAGCCCATGCCTGGTATCTGGTGCCTTTCTGTACCCAAAGAATATTCTCCTCTGGTGTATCTACACATTCAAACAACAAACACATGTCCATGTGTACTCACATGCTACTTCCCAAGGCATACAATGTATACTTTTAGTTTCATGTTGTTTAAAAATTCCTTGTTGCAACATGGCCCTCACATTATTTTCAATATTTTGTACTGAAATAACCACACAAAATACTATTTATTCCTTTTTGGCTACCGGGGTGCCCTGTGTGAATATTTGCTTGCTCTAGGAACTCAAACCCCAGGGAGCCACTTGTGAGGGGGCTGTGGACCATATCCTCCTCTGAGTATCAAGGGTGCAAATGTGTCTGGACCTTCTACCAGGAGCTGGAGTTTAGTGACAGCTACTTATGTGCTTTCACTTACAGATCTGCAGAAGAGTGGGTCAGTCTGGCTCCATGTCTCTGCCTGGTGTGTGGCATTCACTCTTATGGGAATCATCACTTTCCCAGACCTACAAACACTTAGCTGATTTCTGCATACACCTGAAAATGTTATTTTTTTTCCAAATGACTCATTTCCAGTCATGACAAACTTTTCATGTTATAATTTTTTTGCTACCCAAATATACCAGCCACGTTGCCAATAGCAAGGTTGTGCAGTTTGCTGACGGGTGGCAGTGCAGTAGCAGAAATTTCCATCTGGGGAGAGGGGATGTTGAAAAGCTCTGGGTGGTTTGGAAATGACCATCTGAATCTGCATCTAGTTAGCGTGAATGTTAAAATACTTCTACCTTTCCTAGTCAGTGTGGCAGTGTCCCCAAACTCCTGGGCTAGAATTTGTCCTCACATGTGAGACAAGCACAGACCTCTTCCCTAGTGGCAGGTACACATGTTGGTGGGGGCAGGAGTGGGTGAGGAGCTTTCTTTCACACATCCTCACGCAGTATTTGCTTTCAGATGGATTTCCTCAAGAGCTAAATGAGTCATAGTGCTGGTGGAGCATTGTCTCCTTTCTGCACCCCAAGAGACCATCCTCACAAGACTGGAGTCAGAGTGGGTCCAGGCATTTTTTTTAATTGCTGTCTATAGGCCAAATCTAGCTTTTTATTTGAAGCCACACACAGAACTCTTTTTCTGTGCTTTCCCTTGGAACATTTTGTTTGGTCACACATGTTCTATGTAGTACAACTGAAAGGAAAACTACTTTGTATTTAACTTCACATAGCAGGTACCATGTAATAACTGGATTATGCTATAAATTTTGAAATGGCTTTGTTCTTGGCAGCTCAGAAAGTCTCTAAGGAAACATATTATTTAGCCTAGTGGGAGATATTATTCAATTCTTTTAACATGAGAAAATTATTGTAAATGATCACTTATAATAATATAATGCCATGAACGATCTATTTCACTTTAGAAAAACAAAATCAGAAAAGTCTCAGTTTCTTTCTGATATGTTTCTCATTTATGTGCTCAGCCCTGAAGCCTATTTCTTACAAAGTAGAGAGATGTGTCTGTCCAAATTAATTTGTAGGACTGTGATAATAAATTAAATAGAAACAGAATTAGAGGAGCATTACAAGGAGGACAGAGCAGGAAATGAAGGACAGTTGCCCCTTTTTGACCCAACTGATTAGAAACCCAGGGCTCCAGGGTAGGCTGAATTAGGAGAGGAAAGTGCTGATGCTTTGGTTTAATTCTGTTCCCTTACAAAATGTGGATGCAGCCCTATTTCCTAGAGGTAGCAAGGGTCCAACAGCAGGATGCAGTTACTTTGCTCTGGGCTTTAAGTGCTATTCCTGTCTGCACACACCTCAAATCCCCTTTCTTAGCTGTGCTGCAGGACTTCTTTATGGCAGTTCTGTGTCCTTCGTGTCTGTTCCTTCTCATTTCTTTGCTGGATTTTCTAATCCTTCTGAGTATCTGAGGAAGGCACAACCTTTTGCATAGCAATTGTCAGTGGAGCCTCTCTACCAACACAGTCTTTGCTTTTCAGCTAGTGACATTATCTTTGGTTTGGGCAGAGGCTTTTGCCGAGGCACTTATTGGCTTCTCACAGCTATCTCAAATCAGGAGAAGTTGTTGTCCCTCTGTGAAATATGATTACCCAGTCACTATAGGGACTAACAGAGACATATAGAAGTCTGTGTTTATCAAATAGCTAAAAAGGAAGAAAGGAAGAAAGGAAGAAAGGAAGAAAGAAAGAAAGAAAGATTTATAAATCTCCTTTATTTTGAAAAAGGATTTAGGGTCGGGGGATTTCAGACTATGCAATTGATGTGTGCAGCAAGGAGCAATGGTGAACGGACATCTGGTGGTTTCACTGAACAAGCTAAAATAGAGTTTTGCTATTGCACCAAACCCTCTTGGTTTAGTGCTGGCACAGGTTTGTCTGCACGGGCTGTCTTCACCTTCTGCTGACTGCAGCATACAGAGGGAGGCCTCCAAAGGGTAAGAAATTGCTGGAGAAAGCTGTGCTGCCCAGCCTGGTCTTTCATAAACAAGGAGGCAGTTGCACTTCCCAAAGCTAGTCCTGGTATCCATTTGAGTATGAATTTTTTTTAGTTATTTCCTGATATGTTTGTAGTTATTCCTTGGTAAACCCCTCTTTGTCCCTTGACTGCAAGTTGCCTCCTTTAAACTGAAGCTCTGCAGTGCTTCTGTCTTTGTACAGTAAAAGCATTTCTGCTTAGAGTTAGCACACTGGTGACTTGCAGTACAGGACACCCACAGGTTAAACTTCCACTTCTAGGGCCAGCAAATATAAAGAGTATGTTCTTGATTAGTAGAAAGCTCAGAAAATTGAAAGTCATTAATTAATGCAGAAATTTTCCTTTCAGATGACACATATACTTGAATTCCAGCTAGCTGTTTAATATAACATTTATATCTACTGAGGCACAGAACTTTTCCTTAATAGGTAAGAAGTACCAAACTGACAGGTAAATAAATTTTTGCACAGTATGGCTAAAGAACAAAATAATGTGTACCCCATGGTGGATTCTTCCATAGGTCTCCCATGGATTCGATGAATCTCCTTTTTACTGGGCTTTGTTAGATTTCACAGTCTGATTCTGATTCTTTTAGAGATGTTAAGCCTGGAGAAAGATGCCAAAAGACCCCAGGCCTAGACTTGGTAAGTGTGTCAACTTTAAGATAAAAAGTGGATCTCTTTGCCTTTGTGTAGATTACTGTGCAAGTACAAGTCGTTATAAATGCACCTACAGAGAAGAAGAGGGAGGCAAGAAGTGATATGGGCTTGCTTTTGCAGCAGAAGGCTGGACAGAGCTGTTTAGCTCCAGGATGTCCAGGAGGTTAAGAGCCAATAATAGAGACAGTCTAAAAATCCTTTTCTCTTTACCAGACCATAAGAACCCACTCAACTGATCTCCAGTAAGGAGCATGCCCTTGTGCCACAGGAGGCAAACTTATTCACCGAAGAAAGCACTATCCTTATGGTCCTCAGGTGAAAACTTAACCCACCCTTAGAGATGGGACAAAGA
Organism: Pterocles orientalis; assembly: GCA_011057875.1. NCBI lineage: Eukaryota > Metazoa > Chordata > Aves > Pterocliformes > Pteroclidae > Pterocles > Pterocles orientalis. The sequence goes on from WKFP01013173.1 coordinate 19,217, forward strand.
AACGTTTATGGAGGGGGTTCAACGGCATTTTGGCAACACATGGCAACATCGCATCCAAGATGAAATTGCTCCTCCTTTGCCCTTCTCAGTCTCATGGTTCCCAAATGATGCAGAGGCTACATGGACAACTCATGTCAGAGAGACAATGCTGAAGGAGCACTGAGAGCAGGGCAAACCCCACTCCATACAAGCCACCTGTATGGATGTCATAACCTTCTTCTGTTGGGAGCTGGGCTAGGTTAGGTTTGCATCTGGCAAGAGGCTTCTCTTTCTCATTAGCCCTCCCCCAGTGGGAGCTACTCCTGCTGTGTTCTCACAGAGAGGTGCCTGAAGAAGGGGAGGTCAGGGAGACCTGCCTGCAACCTCAGGTGCATTTTGAAATGTGAGAGTATGAAATATGACAAGGAGTGGAAAGGCACAGGTATTCTATATCCTGCTCGTCTCAGAGGCATGGGGGTACCACAACATATCACATTAAAAGAAGCAGGGCTGAAAATAAGTACTAATTTCACATTGACACATACCCATCTGCACACATCCACATACCTGCTCGACTACGATTGCCAGCTTTTCTAAATAACTCAGTTACAAGCTATATTTTCATGCCCTGAAGTCGTCACTAAGGTTTTTACTACTTACATCAGCCTTGTTTTGATAACTGAGTGTGTAGGTCATTACAAACATAGACAATCCCCTAAGACCAAGCAAGCCAGTGCTGTGAAACCTCTAGCCTGCAGCTTGGCAATGCACCAGTGCTGCTCTCTCTGTTAGCTCAAAGGAGATGTCCTGCCAGCTCTCAAGTGGATAGAAAAAAGGACATAGGGTAGCAGTTAAGATTTCAGCAAGTTTTGTAGCCCTGTAGTTTGTCAATAGCATTTGTATTTTGATATGGGTCCGGTGAAGACTTCTGGGAGGATTCCTCTGCCTGCACATCTCCCTCGTCTCTATCCCAGCACTCCCACCTGTGACGGGGGTGTTGTATTTCAAGGGAGATTGACAGTGCATGTAGCCCCATGTGCCAGCCCTTCTGCATGAACTCCAGCTTGTTCTGCACATCTGCCTGTGCTTTAATCCCTGCCTTCCACCAAGGAAGGCCTCCCAGGAGGGAGAGGGAACGGTGTGTCACACTGCACAATGCCTAGAGGAAATCAGACTGCAGCAACAAAAATCGGGGGTGGAGGGCAGGAGGGGAGGAAGGTTTCTAATGCAACAACAGGAGGCTTTTAAGACCTCCTACCCTATAATTTAATTGCATTGTTATTTACAATGCCGATCTCTTTGCAGTCTGGTCTTTGGTGAGATTGAGACTTGTCGCTATTTGGTGAGATTGAGACTGGTCACTGTCCCCAAGTCTGGAAGGAGTAGAGAGTAAGGCAGTTTCTGGCTAAGCGTGGCCAGGAGGCAGAGGAAGCAGCTTGTCTGGGAAATGCTGATTGAGCAGAGCTGAAGTCCAAGGTAGCCAGACCAGATGGCAGCTACAATCCTGCTGTCAGCTGGGAGTCAGGAGGGAGGGAGCTGGGCTTAATGTTCTCCTCCAGGGGACACAGACTGATGATGGCTGTGTAACCGCCTCATCCATGGTGATTAGAGGTGATTAGAAGTGACTGATCCTATGATAAAGAGCGGAATATTTAGTTTGAAAAATTGCAAGAGGTGCCACAGGTCTCCAGCCTAGCTCTGCACAGAGGGACGAGGTGCTACTTATTCTTATTTAAAGCTCCTGGATGGACAAACCTGTTACTTCTGTGTCAGCAGAGCAGGTCAAATACGCTTTTTCCTTTCTTGTACTCAGTTAATATTATTTAAAATGCCTTAGTGTTTTTAAGGTCCCTGTAGCAATGGTTTAATTTCTACTCAAAATAAGTTACAAATTTAACAGTTGTCACTGGCTTAGGTAAATATGTTAATCTGGAAAGCTGCCCAGCAGAGAGGGACCTGGGGGTGCTGGTTGACAGCCGGCTGAACAGGAGCCAGCAGTGTGCCCAGGTGGCCAAGAAGGCCAACAGCATCCTGGCCTGCATCAGAAATAGTGTGGCCAGCAGGACTAGGGAAGTGATTGTGCCCCTGTACTCAGCACTGGTGAGGCCGCACCTTGAATCCTGTGTTCAGTTTTGGGCCCCTCACCACAAGAAGGACATTGAGGTGCTGGAGCAGGTCCAGAGAAGGGCAATGAAGCTGGTGAAGGGTCTGGAGCACAGGGCTTATGAGGAGCATCTGAGGGAGCTGGGGTTGTTTAGTCTAGAGAAGAGGAGGCTGAGAGGAGACCTTATCACTCTCTACAACTACCTGAAAGGAGGGTGCAGTGAGGTGGGTGCTGGCCTCTTCTCTAAAGTAACAAGTGATAGGACAAGAGGAAGTGGCCTCAAGTTACACCAGGGGAGGTTTAGGCTAGATATTGGAAAAAATTTCTTCACCGAAAGAGTGATGAGGCATTGGAACAGGCTGCCCAGGGGGGCGGTGGAGTCACCATCCCTGGAGGTGTTCAAGAAACATGTAGATGTGGTGCTTAGGGACATGGTTTAGTGAGTTAGGTGGTGTGGGTTGACGGTTGGAATTGATGGTCCTTGAGGTCTTTTCCAGCCTTAATGATTCTGTGATTCTATGATTCTATCAAATCTGAAAAGGAAAAGAGCCTCTAAGTGGGATCAACTCCAGCTGCTTGTGATATCCCTCCTGTTTAGCACAGGACCTTTTTGTACTCCATGTCAGGTGGCTTCTCAGTGTTGACTGTTCAGGCCCATAGGAGAATAGATTTGGGGCTAATTGTGCTTTGAGAAAGAAGTATCATACATTTGTAACAGGATCTTCCCGGATCACACGTCATCAGTCTGCCTTTTTAGCTACGAAGCTCCTGAAGGCGCCTCAGGGCTGACTTATGTGCTATGCATGCTACATACACAGTAATGCTTAAAATAATATATATATAGTAGCAATAAACTAGAAATTATTAATAGATCTTAGGTATTCTATTATCATAAGCAATTAAAGTGATGACTCCTGGAGCAGTCTAAGTTGCAAGATTCTCTGTTATCCCAGTTTTTATACTTCTGAGCTTTTACTTAATTCTGCCTTAATCCTCCACTGAGCTGAATAGAGATTTCTGTTGTCTCTCAGATTTCTGCAGCAGTGTTGCTTGACCTGGTTGTGTAGTTTAAAATGTAACCAAATATAATTATAAGTTGTTTAGTTATTATTATTTTTTAGCAACAATTTTGCACAGAGTCTGAAGGGTACAGACATCCCAAACTGTTTATCTGGATTTTCTAGACCTCAGAGCAGGTCACACTTTAATCTGGATCTTTGTCTTGTCTCTCCGTGACTCCTTTTGTACTTGCTTGCAGAGGCTGCTGACTAAGAAAATGGTCAGCTTTTTACTACTTATACAAGGAGATTGCACCAATGGTTGGATGGTTATTGGGGTAGATGACCTGATGTGATGGATACCTTGGAATGAAAAACAGGATGAGAAGCAGCTTAGAGACCTGCACTGGTCTGAACATCATGATTCAGGATCCTGTGCTTTGTGTTTCAGTGCCCACCCAGTAGGTAATGCCCTTCACCCTGACCAATCTCCTCTTTGAAATCAGTCAGTGCCCTGGTGACATTTAGAAGATGGCAAGGTTGAAGAAATGAGAAAGTGATAGACCATATCTGCCCCTGTTTCCCACCTGCAGGTGTCTGTGGAGGTGCTATAGCATAATACCCAGGCTTATCTTTCTGCTGAATATCACAAACCACCCTGAAACTGAAAAATAAATACATGAGCTGCCCTTGCAACAAGAAATGGCTGCTCTGAGTGCTGAAGGGACCTCCTCATGTCCTGCAGTGGTATGCAAGGCAGGGCTGGTTTTACCCTAGAAACATTCAAGCTAAAAGTTTTGGTCAATTTTACACTTGTAAAGAGAAAGTTACATCACTCACTAAGTGCACCTGAGACCTAAAACCACACAGTATTTATCTCGGGATACTCACAGCTCAGCTCAGTCCATGATCCTAGCAATAGCATCAATTTGACATTTCAAAATTCAGGTCAAATACAAAATCATAACAAGGGTTATGTTCTGCCGAAAGGAAACAAGTCTTCCCACTGGGCGTGATTTACTTGCAACATAAATGCAGGGCTGAATACTGTGAAATACATGGCTCCAATTTTGATCAGCCAGAAAAGAGAGCCTTTATTGTGATGCTTCAGCCTGCTTTCGGGACCTCATTGGAGTCTGACAGGCTCTTTTCCATCAATGACTCTGGAGGACATAATAGGAAAAATCAGCTGACAGGTATTTCTAAATTTGTTGTAGGTAATTAGGAATATGTTGCCTCAGCTCTAACAAAACCCCGGACTTTTATTAGCTGGGCTTCTGCTTAGAAATGATGCCAATGTCATGGGCCAGGAAATGCATGAGGAAAATTAATTGCAGCCTGAATGTGCAATAGTCCTGATAATTGGGTTAAATGTAAGGATTTCATTTTAGAGCAGAATTCTGTGATAGGCTTCTCTTTCTTAACATTATAAAATGCAAAATCTGGCATAAATAAAATTTAATTCTTTAAAATACATAAAAGGATCTATGAAATTGCTCTGTATAATTTTAAAATGACTGAAAATATCTTCTTGACATTTTCTTACATGCACTACAGTGCTACTGTAACAACACTTTTTAATTTATAGGGCGATTAAATGCAATTACAGTGTACAGATGACAGAGTTTACAAATCCCAACATGATTCCTTGTGCACTTCTTTTCTGATCATTTATATTGCATGTAGCTTCTGCTATGCAGAAATCCCAGTTCCTCTGATTAGAGATGCTCAAGTAATTTCTCGGTCAATTTAGAATCCCCTTTTGAGCATGTCCTGTTGTAGAGATCTACTGGAAAAAGATGAGAGCAGGTTTGTTCTTTCTTCATTTTGCAACACCTCACATAGCACTTTCTGCAGAAAAGGGTATCCTGTAGTGGGGGAAAAGGATATCGTAGACTCATCCTTCTCCCTTTGGGTGGGGAATCCATTCTGGATCCTTGTATGTATTGCACACTGTGCTGGGTACGTGACTGGCTAAAAAAATACAGCCTTTCAGAGAAGGAGGAATAACTTGTAACAGGCACTGTACTGTTATTGCCTTTTTTCTTAAAATATTCCATTAACTCTGACATATCCTACAAAGAGAGACTGGTTGATTATAGGTCATATTGCGAACCACAGTTACTTATTCATTCAAAGAAACTTGGTTATAGGACCAGCCTGGTCCAATTTTTGCCAGTAGCTTCAAGGGGAAGAACAACATGGTCCTTATGGTCTTCAAAGCAAAGACAAGTTCAGAAAAAAAAAAAAAAGACAATGAACAAATTCTGTCATCAGTGCCTTGACTAACCACATTCTTTCCACGTAACTCCACTGTCAAAAATACAGCTCTATCGTTTAAAACTTGTCCTTAGAAATAAAACTGAAGCAGAAAGAAAAGCCACACACTAGTGCTGTGACCACTCCTCATTCCTTTTTTCGCCCATAAAGCAGAATGCTTCCTGCAAAAGAGGTGCTCACAAAATGGGTGTGTGCCTTTTTCACAGGAAAAAACCTTAATCTCCTTCTGATAGTCAGGTAATTATGCAAAGAAAATGGTAACTTTATACATAATAATTATTCTTCATTTGACAATACGTATATAAAAGTTTAATGAATTCTTCCACATCCAGATGTATACCAGGTTGCTCAATGTCTCTGGTGTGGAAAAGTGGCCCGATGGATTTTTATGTTGATTCTTTATCTCTGTATTTCCAAATCTGGAGAATTTAAAAAGCAGTTCAATCATTACCATTCCTTTGATAATTTTTTCGTAAAGAAAAGTATGAGGTCGGTAACACCTCCTTGTCAGATAATGAAAAAAAACCATATACAAGTTCAAAATGCAAGCTTTTTAACCTTCACAGTTATGAGAGGGAAATACGTGTGGTGAGCTGTTGGTCTGGTGAATGAGATGTAGTCACTCTGATGGGAAGGACAAATGAAGCAAAGGATTCTGTTACATGGGAAATACAGGAATAACTTACATCAATGAGGAAAATAAATACAATATTTATATCTTGTTCTCAGAACCATCTTAAACAATGTCTCATAACCAAAATACATGTGCTAACCAACTCAGAAATGTGCATCACAGTGTTGAATGCTAACTTCCCTTGGACAAGCCACGCATGAAGTGCTTATTTACTTATTTAATGGGGTCATTAGTATGGCAATGAACTTTCTACTGGCATAATTGCTGCCAACTACTGAGCCTCATACATTGTGTCTCTATAAAATGATACAATGAAGATCCTATTTCTGTGAGATGGTGATGAAGCTTTAATTCTTTGTTTATGAAGTTTTGTGCCATGACCCTTTATTACAGTTAATGTAAATTTCACTATATTTTCTGTCACAATTTTTGATTATATCTTAGTGGTATTTTATTTTTATGATGGCATCTACATCCACAAAAGGAGAAATGAAATCCATGGAAAAGGTCCCAGGGGATTGCACAAACACAAAAATTACAATGTTTGCCCTTGAGATCCTCCAGCACTGGAAAGGGCAAGCAGTATGTTCACTCTCTGGGAAACAGTTTCATGAGTATGATTAAAAAAAAAAAAAAGTTAAGTAAGAAAATGATTATAAATACTCCTAAGAATGCAAAGCCAAGTTTTTGAAAGAAGAAATGGAGGCAAAGTGAATCACTGCATGGTAAAGAAAGTACTGTAGCAGATATTTCAAGTTTAGCTCCAGCACTTCCAAATTTAGGTCCTCAACTTTATATTGTTGGAGTACAGTGATGTGTGCAATCATTTGAAATTTTATGTATTTTGGCAGTATATTCCATGTTACAACAAGTAGTCTTTTCCCATGCCAAGTCATCCCTAAATTAGACTTGAATGAACTGGCAGATGATAAGTATGTCATCTGGAAGATATGGAGGTTGTGGTGGATCCCGAAAAGGGATTCCCAACCTGCAGCCGCTTGGCTATTTGCCCCTTTTGAAAACAGTAAAGTGACTTTCAAATGAAAGCTGTCCTCAGCAGAAGGAGGAGTGAGCTGAAGGAGGCCAAAGCTCTCAACAAACCACAATCCAGAGACACTGGAGGTTGTACTCTCCCAATCCCAGCTGCTTCCCTGGCCCTTTGTACTCTGTCGGACAGGAAGAAGTCACACAGAGAAATTGTAGGTTGCCTGAGAAGGGGGTGTAAGCCTCTATGTCAGCATAAAGCGTCCCACTGACAAATTATCAGAGGGCTCAGTTGCACTGGGGTTGTTCCATACACCTGGAGGTAACTTTTTGCACCCTGCACTTTGGAGAATGCTGGTTCACATGCTATGTATTTCTGTATTTTTGAAGGCTCAAAAGCAATGGCAAAATTTCAAGAGAGTTATGCCGTAGGAGATATTTCACTGGCTTTATCCAACTCCACTTTGGACTTTTTTGTCTGTGTGAAAAGTACTGAATAAATATAAGTTGGTAGTGACTGGGGAGAGCAGAGACTGCCTGAAGGCAGCGAACAGATGTGTAGGCTGACTGAGAAAAGATAAAAGAAGGGAAAACTCAGCTAAGAGGATTTGGGCTTCATCAAACTTCACATTTCTTAGACCATTAACAGAGGAACAGAGAGGAATAAGGACTGAGGAATGATATATATAAGGGCTTAGCATTCATGACTGTACTTCTATTATGTGGCCCTTTCAAGGATTTTTAAAGGAGAAAATGATGCATTGCTGGCCTCTTGCAGCACCATACATTTCTTAGGCCCACTTTGGACTTGAAGGTGCTTTACCTGTATTTCTCAGCATAGGCTCTATTTACAATTCTACAGATTCCAGTTAAACACTGTTTAAAATTCAACTCTGATTTTTCTAGGAAGGAGGAAAGCTTGGGCTTTTTACACCTGTTCTCAGTAATGACCTCTGTGTTTTAAAACAAATGGAATAATTTTCAGGGTTTAATGGGCTTTTGCCTTCAACAGCTACAAATAATCTAATTATCTAGCCACTCTGGGTACTGGATGATTTAAGAATTAAAGACATGATTAGAATCTGTTACAGTAATTAGAATCCATTTTAAACCAATTGCCTGTGGCATTGCATGGTCTAGTAGAAGAAAGGCTGCTGGCTAAATGCTCTTCTTCCACTAAACGCAAAAACAAATGTTAGTACAATTTATTTTTTTTAATCTAAGAAAGTCAAGATTTCAGAAGTCAAGCAAATCAAATTATCTGTCCTTTTAATGCCATTTTTTAAATACTTCACATGTCACTGAAGCAAACAGAAGGAGGACAACTGATTGACTGGTCTTTGGATCAAATTCACTGAATAAATTTGTGAATTTAGTGAATAAGAGGAAAATTACAAATTTAGTGAATGAAAGTGTTGTTAGGTAAATTGGAAGAGCACAGAGAGCATGCTGTGCCCAACACCAGGTCTGCCTGGGCCAGCTATAGCTATGTGAAAATGCGAAGAGTTAAATAATTTATAGCCTTACCACTTTAAGTAGCACTGAGTGCCTGGAGACTGGTAAATGATATGTAAAGCACCTCTGTTCAGAATCCATCTCCTATTAGTAAACTACATAGAAAACACCTTGTTCTTCAGAAACCATTTCCTGCCTATTCTGAGTTAGATCGTGGCAGATCAGGAGGACAGGGTCAACAACCGACTGACAGCAAGTTGTGTATCTGGGATCTATGAAGGTTTCTTATAATACCGGCATTTTTCTTTATTCTATTAGTATAGCATAATGCCATGATGCAAACTCAGTCCATCCTGGCAGTGATTAGCTCAGCAGCTTCTTTATAGCTTTCTGTGTGTTTGCTTCCCTGTCTGTCCTTCAGAGCACATCACATTTCAGAGCTCATTCACGACACAGTTGCCAGGCTGGGAACCAATCCATTTTCCTTCTGCTTGTCTCCCCATGCCCCTTGCTTCCACAGTACTAGCAAACCAGCTCAGCACCACTAAATTCCTGCACACCTCAGTGTGCTTGTGCTTGCTTGCATTCATTTATATCTATTTAACCTATGCGCTGTTTTGGTGACCAGCAATGTGTGAATGAGATGGAGTTTACCTTATCAGATCACCTAACATCCACCATTCCCTTACATTCATCTTCATCCAGCTGCAGCAAAGCAGGACTCTGTCCTCTTCACTCATGCCACACTTGAGGGCTTTCCAATACAATAAGGGGTTATATTTTTCAGGTGTATAAACAGGGACCGTGTTGCTATCGCTTGCCATAGCAATAACAAATAACATCTGTGTCTCATCTGATCGTGGTTAAAAGAAAATTCTCTAGAGAGCAGAAAAGGTGTTTTTACAATGTGTAACTTAACAGTTATTACTGCAAAGAATAGTTCTAACTTTTGAAATTAAATGTCAAGATATCAAAGAACTAGCCCCTCCTGCTAGAGGGCATAAACCATATTGTATCTAATAGAGCTTAAATAATTTTTTTTTCTGGATTCATTTTAATAGTGAGACACTGTCTGAGGAAAGATGATGAGCAGTGTGGACTGGTTCGCCCCTGGAATGCTCATTCTGATCATTCTGTGAATTTACTAGTGTTTAAAAACAAAGCACAGTTATTTCACACACACTAAGCACAGGCACCACATGCAAATGCAGACAAATACAGTAAGTATCAATTTAAGGGAAGTTTGGCTTTTTTATGTTATACGCAGAATGCACCGAAAATGTTTGCATTTATCAGTGTCCACAGTTGGAAAAACTGGACAGATTAATGTGTTTTCTGCTGGATTGATTAAAAAAGTGATTGCAGAGATATAACTTATGGTTCATCTCATCTAAATGAAGACATCTACATCTGAGTTGCTGAAGGCCTCCTTTATAGTGGAGAGGTAGGTATTTTTGGGGTGGAGTTCACCTGGCCTGTGCTAGACATCTACATCTGATCAGCTGAACGCACCCTGGAGCCACACATGATGCTATTGGACCCAAACAGATCTCGGAGGATGCAGTCCTTCTGTTGGGAGAGGGCTCCCACTATTTCTTGCTGCGCTGCAGAAGATACAGCTAATTCAAGCCATAATTGTCCTAGACTGCATTTTCTCAGGTTCTGGGCCAAGATCAACTGGGAGGCCAGGAGGTGATTCAGAGCAGCCAGCAGGCAACAGTGTTAGGCATCATCTCCTTTCCTTCCCCTCGGAAGAATGGTAATGGGTTACAGCTACCATTTGCAATAATTTAGATAAATAATAATTAGATAATAATTTAGATTAGATAATTTAGATTAGCTAAGGAAACAGCTAATTACCTTTGATTGTTGGCAACACTCATTTCTTCCAGGGCAAGAGAGTGAATTTTTCCTCCTTCTGAATCAGTGAGCTGCCAATTCTTGGGGGGTCTACAGACCCAGATGAGCTGAAAGGGAACTTCAGCTTTCAACATGTTTGAGAACCATTGCCCCAAGTGTGTGAGGAAATCCCTGATGGCATCAGACACCAAGCTCTTTCCTGTTCTTTTCCTGAACTGTCCTGTGGGGAAACTTTGCTCATTTGCAGTGTACACAGAGTGTCTAATGCCTCCTAAATAGGATGCATAAATACCCTACCCTAGGCACCAAGAAAGGCAGAAAAGAGCTGCCTATAAGTAACACCTCTAAGCAAATTACCCTAATAGGAAGTTGGGAACAACTGACACAAAACAGGAAAATCTTTTTTTTACTTGAGATCCTTTTTTCTTTTCAGATGTTAAGGTAATGATGGATGATCAATATGGGAAATAAACACAAACTTAAACCCAGTAGTCCTATCAGTGATGTATATTCTTTCAGTAACAGTGCTGCTCAGTTCTCCTCCATCTCCCGTTGTCATTGTTGATTTCCATTGCATAATTACTACATTACAGCACTTCTTAGACTGTGGCAAGCAAAATATTGCAGGCAGAGAATACAGTTTTAAACTGCAATATATATGTCAAATCCTCTCAAAGGCTAGAAATCTGCAATTACATGCTGAAATATTGCCTCACTTACCAACTGATATGGTCCAAACAGCAATTATTTTTGCAAAAGCCTTAGTTCTTGAGTTAAACCGGCTGTGATGGATGGGGTTTCGAATGGCAATATAGCGATCCAGTGAGATGGCACAGAGGTGCATGATGGAGGCAGTGGAGAAAAGCACATCCAAGTAGATCCAAATGGCACAGAACTTTGTAGGTAGAGGCCATGTGTATCCTGTGCAAGAGAAAGTTGACATCAGCTAAGAATGTAATGTACATCTCTTGTTGTGACAGATATGTCTTAGTGCATATATACTTCTAACAGAAGCTGGTAGTAAGTGATACCTTCAGTAGAAGCTGCCTGACGCTGTTCTTAGAAACCTTTTTTATTTGCTTGCAACTTTTTGACTCTGTAGCTTTGGGGATTAACTCTGCTTCTTTCCCAGGCTACAAGCAGCATACATTTTTTTTTTCTTTTTAATTCTATTTGCATAGTGCTAATGCTTGATGTTATAATTAACCATTTCTGGCAGCAAATCTATTGAAAGAGAAGCAATTTTGTCCTTGTAAACCTGCAAGTTCTCAATTTAGGTTTAGGGCTTTTTATCCATATAATTACTGCATTATTAACACCTGATGATATGCAAAGTCTTCTAAATTCTGAAACTGAAACTTTAGATTTAGTGGCAGCTGAAGAACGAAATGTATTTTGTTGCATACCAGTGATATTTATCTCACCTGTCTTTACGTACCTACCACATACTTAAATAAGGATTTTCCCTGTATCAGTGAATATTGGTGCTCTCCTCTAGAGAATGCAATCCAAAGCAAACTCGTGTTTACCAATATCCATCCAATCTACATCTTCTTTGCTGCAAATTAAACATTCCCTTTTTCCTTGTTCTCTCCACTAGCCATGAAGAATAATTGATTGCTGTCCTTTCTGGAAGCTATTGGAAGATAGCTATTATGTCTTGCCTAGTTTTTTCTTTTTCTCTTCCACACTAAGCAAAGCCAATTCCTTTATCTTTTGCTTACAGATGAAGGTTTTAAAACTTTTGTTATTCTTGTTTCTCTGCCCTGGAATCTATTTAATTTATCCACATCTTGCTTATCATTCAGTGACCAAAACAGGACTCGATATCCTTGCAAAGACCTCCCGACTACTAAGTGAAATACAAGATTGCTTCATGGGTCTTGCAGGGAATGTCCTTACTTACGCAACCTGGAATGATTAGTGGCTTTTGTAGAAAAATATCATACTAGTGACACATGCTTAGCTCATGATCCATTTTGACAGCCAGATCATGTTCAGCATTCCTGAAGCCTGGACACATTTCTCCAGTGGTAGTTCATTTGTTACCTTTTTCCTATGTGGATATCTTTGCATTTATACTCTCTGAATGCTATTTGTTCATTTCAGACTTTCTCTTCAGCAGTCCAGATGATTGTTAATGGTTCTGATCCTGTCCTTCTGAGTGCTTGTAACCTCTCCCAGCTTGGTGCTTTTGGAAAGCTGTGTAAGGTCACACTCTATACACTGTCCAAGTTGTTAGGAGCAGTATGGGGCAGACCCAGGCTAAGCAGAGCCCTGCAAGACCCACATTCAAAGGCCCCTCTAGTCCTGCAGGGAAGCACTAATGACTCTCCTTGGAGCAAGTTTTTCAGTTAGCCACATCCTTACCTTGTGGTGATTTAATTTAGAGCATGTTACCCTTGTTACCCGTGACAGTGTGGCATGGGGTAATGCCAAAGCTGTTATTGTGAGAACACGCTGGTATTTTGGGGCATGCTTGTCTCTTTTGGAGATACAGCACAACAAGATTTACAACTGCAGGAGCAGAGGGAGAGTCAGAGGAGCTAGGTCTGTGCCTAATTAAACTTAGTTTCAGTAAGCACTGGGGAGACCTATTTCTTGGTGCTCTTGGACTGCTGTAATATGAGCTGACCCTGACAAGTCATACAGCATTTATGGATATGTTTTATCTTGTTTTCTGGCCCTCCAATGAGGAATCCAGTCTCTGGACTGTGTTACATGAGGACTGGCTTTCATGGGTATGTCCTCCCAGCAGCATCTCTCTGTCAGGCCAGGACGGGCTGTGGGGAGCACCCTTGTTCCATAGCCCTGGAGGTACCCCGGCAGAGTGAGGCAGATGCAAAGGCCCCTGGTTTGGGCTCAGGTCTGTCAACACAGGTGATGTGGCTGATGCTGGCTGCATCCTGGCCTTTCTCTGGGCAGCTGATACCGAGCAAATGCTGCTGCACAGGGGGAGGTTTCCCTTTGCCCCATCACTGGTCATCCTGGAGGTTGACAGTGTACAGTGTCAAGACAGCTCTTCTGGTACTTGCATGCACCACCAGATGATTTTTCACCCCGAGTTACCCTGTGTAAAGATCTCCCCTTCTTGACCTTAAGGGGAAAAGCAGGGAGAGAGGAGACAAAATCGGCACCCTCCCATCCCTGTGGCTTTCAGTGCCCTGCTGCTCCTCCACGCCAGCGATGGCAAAGGAGGGTGATGCAGCCTTCCCACCGTGACCAGGGTTTTGGCTTTGCTGCACACAGGAAATCCCACATCCCAGCCTCCAAATTACTTCCGAGCCGTGGATTTCGGATGTCTCTTTCCTCAGCAGCAGAGCCGGCCAGCAGGAGTCCCTGTTGCATGGCTCAGGGAATCATGCAGGATTTTGCTAATCTCACTCATTGGACGATTTCTGCTCCCCGCGGCTCCGTTTTACACTGTTTCTCCCACCAAAGGTAGTTGCACCACTAATACAATAAATCACAACATTACATCATGACCGATGCCAAATATTTGCGGATGCCACTAAGGGCAATCTGTGTAGAAATACTGAAACTGGGAAATAAACTTCCAGTTCTCTGGATGAAATATCTCTTAAGTCAGAGGTTTATGATTGGACCTTTAGTCCCAAAATAGTGCAGCAGTATTTGCAAACAACCTCACTTTTCTCCTGACATTGTCTGGCTTCTCCTTGAACTGTAGTAATTCAGCTGGGGCACTGGAAAACTCATTTCTCAAAGTTTAGGTATTATTACAGTCTGACAATATTGGTACTGAACACACAGGCTGCTGCTTTTTTTCTCCATGAGCCATACTGCAAGTGATTTTGGTGAAAATGAGAAGAAAGACCTGCTATTAATCACCTACCAGGGTATGAACTGTGAGTCATTATTAACTTAATTCTTAAATAATTTCTCTTATGAAATCATAGCTTTGCATTTGTAAATGTTACCGGTTTTTAACTCCCACGATATTTATTCCAGTATTTGCTGGTAAGTAAATGTCTAAGCAGGGTATTGGTGTTAAGAAATTTAATTACATTTGTATTACTTCATTAAAAAAAATTGAAGAGGTTGCCTACTTTGAATCTAAAGATAGTCATTAGTACTTCTATGCATATTTGCAGAGCAAAATAACTGGCAGGACCCTACATTCTCATTAGGAATATTGAAAATTATGAGCCAGAGGGAAAAACTGAAAGAATAGAGAGAGTAAAGCATCTTCATATACTCTTTGAGACAGTTCATTCAGCAACCAAATAAACTAATGTTCTGGACTGTGGCTAAAATGCCTGTAACTAGAAATGTAAAGTAGGAAAATAATCGAGTACTTCAGCTTTTCTTACATCCATTAACCAATTACATATTTCAACATATATGGAGTGATTACAATTTTTTGTGTGTGTGGTAAGAGAAAGAAATAATAACACCAACACATGCATGCAATGTTTAAAGCTTCTCAATACATGCAGTAGGTTACACAGCTCATACTCACCGCACAGTATGGTTAACATTGACACAGGCATGACAAGGAAGCCCAGCAGCATATCGGCTATTGCAAGTGACATTAGAAAATAGTTGGTGGCATTCTGTAGTTTTTTCTCCAGTGACACAGCCATGATGACAAGAATATTTCCAGCAATTGTTGAAACAATCACTATCACTGTCAGCAAAGCTGGCCAGTTTTTCTGTGAAAGCTGACACAGGGAAGAGCAGCAGGATGGACTCATGTTACTTTCACATGAAATATTGGTTAGGTTTTCAGAGTCCACAGTCATGTTAAAGAGATGTGATACATTAATCTCTCCAGGTCCATAAACATTTCTGTAAAGTCTTCTCTCATGATTTATTTGTATTAATGGATTTGCAGTTGGGTTCACAGAGCTCTCCTCACCACAAAGAATATCCATTGCTAAGTCTGAAACCGGTGAGATAAATAGTGAAAAACAGAAAATTATCACCCTTTGTCACCATCAGGCTTATATTCCTCAGCTGTCCGTGCCAGAAGTTGAGGGAGCACGATCTTTTGTTGACTGTATTTTTGCCACTAGCATGATGTAGAAAAACATACCAGAATTACTCCAAAAGCTGAAATGTTTCGTTTTCAGTTCCATAGAAAGTCCGGTGTTGGCATACATTGAAAATCCAGCTGAAAAGGAAAACCAAGCTGTAGGATAGAGAATGTGGACTTGAGGCTTCAGAGAGCAAAAATGTTGGAGAAATAAAAGAGAAAAAACTTTTGCAACCACTAGGACTCCCCTCTGGAGCTACATCTTATTGCTATTGGTAACTGTAATCACACAATTTTAAACACAGCAGTATTAAAATAGCTTGCCATATAAAACAGCAGAGCTCTTGCTTCCCTATTAAGAAAGTTGATTAAAGATTCCATTCAGCATCCTTCTCCTGAAATAATTAGATATGCTCTTATTTATAGTTCATCTTCCATAATACAGCTGATAGTCTCTGACTTCTGTTGTATTTCAGTATCATTTTCAGCCTCATATCAGAGATTACACATTCTGCTCCATGCTGATTTTTATAGCTAATTGTACCTTTTGGCCCAGCCTGCCTTCAGAATGGAAATTAAACAACTAGATACCATGATAAAAAATACAATTTAAGGAAGACTTACATTGTACTTCAGAGCCCACTTTCAAACCGCAATTAGGTGCACTTTGTACTCGTATTTACCATATTCTTCACTGTGTTTAGCCAGTTTTGTGTCCTTTTTCTTCAGCGTCCTCCAAAATGGTGGTATCTGGAATAGTTTTTTGACTTCTTAACTGCACACTTGAGTGAAGCCAGTTCCTGTGCTGTGAGGCTTGCTCTTTTCTTCTGAGAGATAGGCTGCTTGCAGGCTCTTTCCTTGTGCATTTCCCCACCCCAGGGCAAGCTATATTTAAAGTAATAGTAATATCAGAGCCCTTCTTGAAGTGACACAAGAGAAAGCACACACACACACACGAAAAAGCAGCCTGCACAGAGGAATTACTGATTTCAACAGGAATGGAATTTCTTGCTCACTGCCTTGTTCGGTTTGTCAGACCTCCCACTAACTGGATGTCATAAACCGCAAGGTAGCAACAGCACAGGAGGGCAGGGTAGACCAAAGAGGGTCTTTTACGTAAACTAGCAGCTTTTGCAGTGTGTATTTTGGAGGTCCTCTGCTTGGGTGTTTTTTCAATACACGCTTTGCATTTGCAGAGGATGGCTTGCAAAAGCAGCTGCATGCAATTACAGTGTTTTACAGGATGCAGGCTTAAAAGAGACAAAATCTAAGGCTCGCGATGGTAGATACTAGTGCAAAATATAAGTATGAAGCTTTTTCCATGTAGAGGGGAAATTATGCCAGCCTTAAAAGGATGGACTAATATTCAGTCCCCTCCAGTTTTAACTCCATGTCTGTAGTGACATGTTAATCAAATTGGCAATACACATTTACAAAAAGTTGAAGTCACTCTGATGTCACACTCATTTGTCAGGAGGTGGATGTAACAATTAACCCCAGCAGCCTGTCCCAAGCAAGTGTTCCAAACGAAGCAGTTCAGTAAAGCAAAACGGTAAACAGCAGAGGGGGAAACAAAACAGCCTGCCACCGTTTCTGCCTTGTATCTCTGCTGCCAGGACATAGATGAAGAAGTAGCCAACTCTTTGATTTGCTGCCTAACACATAACCTACCCCATGATTTTCTGAGACTTAATGGTTGTCAAAATTTCAGCTGAGTGGAGCTGCTGCTCCTCTGCCCACCCTGAAATATATTGCAGATTTCCACCATGCAGAAGGCAACGGCTTTATACAGGCAGGCTCAGGCAGTTTGCAGTGAGAGCTCAGAGAGGTGTGAGTGTCACCAGGCACAAGTGGGTTCCGTCGGGGGCCCACGGGAGTTGCAGTGTGCTCCTGTAGCTCACCTCTACATGCAGCACTGCTAACCCCACTCCAGACCCCAGGGGACTGCAAACACATGGACAGTTACTGTAACTCAACTGACATGTGCTTAATCTCTTCAGGGGTCAAAACCTTATCAAAGTGAGTCTCAGAGCACCCACCAAATCCCATCCAGATCGTTGAGGCACTGTTACAGAAAGCCTTTCACAGCAGGCTCTTTGGAGCCTGTTTTGCTCCCAGTTGAGCCCAGACCAACAGCTGTCACAGCTGGATGGAGCAACCAGGCAGTAGCTCCTGCTGATGCCCATGTGGGAGTGGGAAATGAGTCATCCCAGTACTTAAGTTTCCCAATTCCATAGGTGAGGCCAGAAAACTGTCAAGCAACACAAGCTGATAAAAAAGGCTGACAATGCTGAGTTTAGCAAAAAATGTTTCAGCCCTGGCAGTCCCGTACAGGAGCCAGAAGAGGCCCTTTCCCTCTCTCCTTTAGGGTTACTATGTTCACCAAGTGAATTTGGCATCCATGGTACAACAGGTTCTGCAGCTGTCCTTGTGAAGATGGCCTCGAGATGAGTGTGCAGATCTGCTGCAGAGGTTGGGCTCCTCTTCTGTTGAACAGGCTACTGTGCAAAATAAGGCACGAGACCCCTTGGCTAGGGCTACATATAATTTTAGTGAGGAACCCAAGTGTCCTGTTATTTTCTTAGATGGTTCCCTCTGCACTCTAATGACTCTAATCCAACACTCATAGGTGAGAGGTGCTTTTTTGCAGGTAAGTACCCAAACTGTGGGTTAGAGGCTGTAGTTGCCAGCAAAGCCCAGTTTCACCAAGCAGAGCTGTGCTCCAATGACTTATTTAGACTGCCAGCCTACCCTGGACATCAGGAACATAAAAGGTAGGTGCAAGCAGGCTGAATGTTGCCTTCTCTAAGACCTTTGCAGGTAGAGACATAAGCTCTGCAGATAGGCACTGCATGATTTCCTTTGGTCTAGCTGTATACACATCACCACAAGGTCTGAGTGCCTTCTGAACTCTACTCTATCTCCCTGGAAAACTGTCTGACATATGTGAAACTGAGGCACAGGTAGATGAAATGTCTTTTTTTAGGTTTGCACGTGAAATGTGGGTGAGTCAGAAACTACTTTTGTGTAGCCCAGTATGTCAGAAGTAAATTCATGGTCTTACCATGTCTTCTAGCAAAGTCTATTGGATATGCTACTCAGGACGAGTATATTGTATTATTTATCTCAGAATTTTTTTTTTACTGTAAACACCACCCTTCTCACCTCTCCCCAAGAACTTGAAAATTGCTTCCCCTCCATCTAGTATCATTATAGGGGTCAAGCAACAAAATGTATGCAACCTTCCTGTGCTGAACCCAGTGCAAGGAGGGTACCAGGGCTTCCACAGGTGCTCTTGCCAACTTGCAGAACTGAGCATGCACTCTACAATGAGAGAACAGTGAGATACAATTCCTAGATGATTTGTCATGTTTAAAGCCAGCCTTGACAATTGCTTTTCCTAAAGATGAGTAACTCTGGCAAACTGTAGGTCCCATGATCTTTCATTTTTAAGTGGACAAGCTTGCATTCTGATAGCAGTAGAGCCTCACACGCTGTGACCTGCAATCCCAGGCAGCGTGTCTGCACTAAAAACAGGCAGCTGCAGTCTGTCCCAGTCTATGTAAATTAAGTGAAATCTTAGCTTAAAATGGTGATAATGTGGTCTGCATTAGACGTAAAGCATTCTTTAGAAACACAGCTGGCACTGAAATAATGTGCGTGTTGCTTTTTAATTTCTGGAAGGCACCAATGTATGAGATTAATGAAAGCCCCTCCTCTGTTCCCTAGCTCTGCTTGGAAATGTTGTAGGACATTAATCTCTCCTCTTGGGCAGGGTTTTTATGCTTAGCATGATGCACATAACTGCTTCCTAGAAGTGCTGCTTTTCAACAATTTAATCTGAAAGAGGAGAAGTAAAAAACCTAGTTTACATAACACAAATTTGCTGTTCTATGGATTATTTGAGGTATAAAAATGCCAGTTTTTTTTTTTTAATGAGAGGAAAAGTTCTGAAGAACTTCCGTTTGGAAGTATCCAAATATTTTGCTTCAGTCTTCTTGATCTAAATGTAACATTTTAATATTGTTGAATCAAAAATGTTTTCTTATGAGCCAGCTAACTGGCTGAGATGCAAATTGTCTTATTCCCTTATTCTCCTGGACAATTTATATCCAGCGTAACAGCAAACCCAGAGGCAGTTTCAAGTTGAACTGAGATGAAAGAAAATATTCTTGTTCAGGTAAAAAAGAGACTGAAATATTTGATTTGGGTCAAGCCCATGTAGTGAAGGAAATATTTTGTTTTGTTTTTCCCAAAGGAAGACTGAATGCTTTGGGCAAAATTATTTTTTTCTTGCATAAAAAGTTGATTCTTTGGAAACTTAATTTCCCACTAGAGGCCACATTGCAGAGGAGTGTCTGTTAGGCTTTTGTGCTGAAGCAATGAATGGCCTCTGATGCTTTAAGGAAGAACTCTGCAGCTTTATTTAAAGAAACTGCTGCAAAGAGCTATACTTTATTTTAGTGAAACCTGAAGGGACAAGTTCCTCTTTGTGTCTGTTGTGGTTTAACCCCAGCTGGCAAAAGCACCACACAGCCGCTCACTCCCCCCCCAGTGGGATGGTGGAGAGAATCATCAGTGTAAAAGTGAGAAAACTCATGGGTTGAGATAAAGACAGTTTAATAAGTAAAGCAAAAGCCATGCACAAGTAAAGCAAAACAAGTAATTAATTCACCGCTTCCCATGTGCAGAGAGGTGTTCAGCCATCTCCAGGAAGGCAGGGCTCCATCACACGTAGCGGTCACTTGGGAAGACAAACGCCATCACTTCAAATGTCCTCCTCTTCCTTCTTCTTTCTCCAGCTTTATATGCTGAGCATGACACCATATGGTATGGAATATCCCGTTGGTCAGTTGGGGTCAGCTGTCCCAGCTGTGTCCCCTCCCAGTTTCTCGTGCACCTCCAGCCTGCTCACTGATGGGGTGCTGTGAGAAGCAGAAAAGGCCTTGACTCTGTATGAGCACTGCTGGAAGTAGCTCAAACATCCCTGAATGATCAACACTCTTTCCAGCACAAATCCAAAATGCAGCCCCATACTAGCTACTGTGAAGAAAACTAACTATCCCAGACAAAACCAGCATAATGTCTTCCTCTCAGATTAAAAACTTAACTATCTATATACCTGGCAATAGCTTTCATATCACCATAGGCCTCTGCAGACATTTGATTTGCTAAAACACATTTGGCTTTAGATATTTTCATTTCAGCTCTGCTAGGAAGAAGCTGTCAGGTTGGCTTGTTCTGAGACAATATTATGCTGTGTTCTGACCATCTGAGTGACAAATTGGCCAGTTCCTCTGTACGTAAAATTTTATTTCATCCAGACACACATCAGTGCAAATCCCATGCCATAAAGCTCTATATTCCAGTGTTAGTACCAAAATCTCTTCCGCTAATTTTTTCCTCAATTTAAGCTGTCAAGCAGGAGTGAGCATTTTCCACTTGATTTGCTTCTGTTTACTGCTTAAAGATGCACTTGCTGCCCACAATTAACACTGGTCATCATCCGATGCCTGTATCACCTCAGCTGTTACCCAGTGAAAAACCATTTTTAAAATAAGGTGATCAAACCCATACACCATATTGCAAAGGTGGCATTGTGGGAAATTTCTGCCAATCCAGCATCATCTGTGGGGAGTCTTACATGTCCGTTAAAAGCTTTTTTATCTTTTCATCCATCAAGCAATAGACAGTGCAGAAGAAGGCGGGTGTACTTCCTCCTTCCTTCCTTTCCCCTCCTCCAGTAGCTTTCAAGTTTTTATTTTATTTTCCTGTATTCAATGCTGTGCTTACTTGTAATTTTAGATCCTGTAGTATTCAAATTAGACTTTTTTTCCTCTCTCAAGATCAGTACAATATTACAAAAGGAAAACAAAAGCTTTTTTCTTTCTTTTTTTTTTTTTTTTTTTTTTTTTTTTTTTTTTTTTGTGTTCCAGGCACTGATTTGTCCGTATTTCTCTGAGCTTTGTTTTTTTCTTGTTTCTCTAGTAGCACAGAAGCAGAAAAGCACGAGTAAGCTGAATCCATGAGGACCTTCCCACATTTCTACTTGGACATTGATAGATGGAGAAGCATTTAAAAGAGAAAGAAACAATACGGAATTCGAAGGGGGGGTCACCTCTGCTGGCTTAGCAGCATTATACAGTGGCAGGGAGTAATCCAAGTGTGTTTGTACTTCCAAAGCTCATGGGTTCACCAGTGTATGACAGACAGTACCAGGGATCTGTGAAATAGGTGGGGACCTGCCAGACCAGCAGGAGTTAAGATTACAAATATTTTTTCTCTGAACACTGTTCTTGCTCTTTAAATATGACAGAACCAAACAGCTGCAGCCCTGAAGTGATGATCTTAAAAAAATAAATATAGATGCTATTTGTTACAACTCTCTATTAAAACTGGCAGGTGACTGTTTTTCCTCTCTTACTCCTGGGATTGCACATTTTCCGACTTGTTAAGTTACAGTATGTAATTTATAACCATCAAAGTGTAAAACATTATGCAGTGCATGAATTAGCATCAGTATGATTGTCTGTTATTGAATGTGTGCTGTATTTCTAGAAATATGCACTTATTCCTCCTTGGCAAAGCTAAGATTTTTGCTATCAGGTTTTGTTTCATCGCATTTAATTGATTAGAACCACTTTAATGAATGCTTGCAAGAGTTCTGTAAAGGACAGTCCCCAATAGGTCTAATTCTGTGTGAAATTAGACAAAGTTGTTGTCTTTGTGCAAAAATAGCCCAGCATTAAATCAAGGTTGTTTTGCCAATGTGGACTGGCAAGAAGGTGCAAACTTGTAACACAGGCACATTGGCTGATTGAATCCTTAAATATTAGTCATGATACTGTGACTGTGGCTTGTCAACAGTGTTAGTTAGCATTGTAGGCTGGAATCTAGTCTGCCTGTTTAAGATAAATATCCACCTAAATTGTAGGTGTATAGAAAAACTGTTGCCTTAGTGGAAACGCAATCGAGTCTTTCCATTGAGAGTCAACAGAAAAGCTTCCATTGTTTCTGTGGCAATAAATTTAGGGGCATTCATTCACAGGACTGCTGTGCTGGATATCACCCTTTAATAATTTCCTGTAGGATGGCGATTCACATATCAAGCTACAAATTATATCTTCATAGCATCTGGTTCTTAAAACAGTGAAAGCTGAGACAGATCTGCAAAATATATTAAAAGAATTGTGCTACCTGCAAGTATGTAAATAGTTTTTTACATCTAGATGCAGCACTGTCTGGATTAGTTGACTCAGCTCAACTGACTGTGCTGAGACTGCTGATACTTCGAGTGTTTTAAATGCTGTATTTCTTGCAGAATACTTTTACAATAGTTTAAGGTGTTCCAGAGGAAATATCGCATCCTTTTTGCTTAGTGGTGCAGCTAATTCCCACCTTCTCTTTTAGATGCAGTTAGTGAACAGGTACTCTCCACAGAGCCTGTAAAATTATGCTGTGAATGTCCTGGGGAAATCACAAAAGCTTACAACTTGATTTATAAAAGAAGCTGTTATTATTTACCCAGCTCAATAGACACTGCTTTATCTGTGCTCTAGTTCCTGAGTATCACTGGAATCCAAATGTTTTTCTTTAGAACACTTAAGGCAATCAAAACTATTTATTTAAAGCACTGAATCACTTAAGAAAACAAGTGGAATACTACTGAAAGCTAAAATACTTTTCCAGCAGGACTTGATATCTCTGTAAACATTCTGGATTTCATTTTCTTCCTGCTCTTTTTTTCAGTCCACCAAGGATCCAAATATCAATTTTTCTATCAGTCTCCACCAGGGATGCAAGTACTGTAAGTTGGAGTACAAGTGGAGCACCCAATCACTTTATACAGTGCAATTTATACCCTCCCACTCTCTAACATATGGCTGAACACCACTGTATTGTGGAGTCCAATAAAAGACTGACTTACGTTACAATCTTTTAGGAACGTCTACATTCACTGAGCATCCCCATAACTTAGACACCAGTATTGTACAAACATGGGCTACAGTTGAGCAGCAGAGCTGTGTGGGGCAGGCATGGGAATCCCAGAAGGAACCTCTGATCTGAATGTTAAATTATCTTTATTGAAATATCTCTTTTAAATGAACTGAGCCTGATGTCTCTCTTGTACTGAAATATGCCTTCTTAATGATGCTTCCTTGAAAGCTGTTGATAAGAGGCAGGAATGAGGGAACGGTCATTGGTAAAAGTTATTGTCTTTCTTCCAACCACAAGTTTTTTATAATGTGTATTAACACAATATAGGACACTTCAGCTTGCTGTGGTACACGCAGAATCACTGAACTAATGCATAGATCACACTCTTGCACACGAGTAAATCCCAGTTAGCTGCTGCTCTGCTCTGGTCATCTGTGAGAAAGTCCTGAGAGACATGCTGGCATGACCCACTGCAAGGAAGATATATGCGTCTAGGCATAGGACTAGGACCAGGGCAGATCAGAGTACTTCCCTGAGCATACATATCCCTCACGAGGATGGCTGCTAGCATATTATGTAGCCTTGGCAGCTATCCTGTATGTGTCCTTGTGAGATACCATCAAGGAAAGTCTTCATGAAGATTGCCAGTGCAACTGCAGGAAGGGCAGGGAGGATGGAGGATGCATGAGCACCCTTGGGCTGCGCACAGGATGGATGGGAGGCACCCCAAAGAGCCCTCCAGGATGGCAGCTTACCCTGGAACACACTGGTAGATACAGTGTGGTGATAGTCCCAGCACTCCAGTGACTAACTGGGACCTGTACCACAGCTCTCACATGGTGAGCAGAGGCATGGGAAAAAGGGAAGGCACTTTAATGCAGATGTGATAGTAGATGTTCAGGGTGATAATGAGGAGAGATACCAGGAGCAGGGGCTGCTGCAAAGTGGCAGACCTGCAGAACAGAAAGTGAGGGGTGTACAGGAGAATGGAAAGGAATTTAATATTTGAAAGATGAATGGGAGAAAGTGGAGGGAAGAAAGATCTATTTATCAGTTATGCTATGCAGATTTGTAAGAGTCAGGTAACATGTATGCAGAATCAGATGAGTCTTTGACACAAACTCCAATCTCCTGTGGCCTGATAGATTCCTTTGTAAGCCCAGGAATGACCCTTTCCAACATGCATGGTTTGAAGTTTGTTCAAATGCAAAAACTCTCAGAGAAAAAATCCCTGAGATTATATCTCTGTCCAAAAGAGTCTTTAGGGTCTTGGAGGGCTCTCTTTAAAGTTTTAATCTTCTCTTGGCTTTCATACACTGTCAAGTCCTTATTTTAATGCTCTTTTTATCTTTCAGTATTTCTTAGACTACTTCATCTCCATGTGTTTGTCAGGCATGCTGCAGAAAGAAAAACTTCTCCAAGTAACTTGTTTGGACTAAGAAAAGGAGATCTTGGCAGGAGAGTACAGTATCTTTCAAACCACTGGTAAGTCAATGTAAATTTCCTGTTTTCACTCCAGTGTGTTTCCAGGTGTGGAAGGGAAACAGCTTATCTGAGCTAGGTTCTGCAATGGGGCAAAATCTGGCCCATAGGGATCTTCTCACTGCCATTTTCCAAGGTGCTGTGCCAGTGTGATTCCCTGTCTGAGACTCACTTTTAATACCTCTAACGCTGGAAATCTGGTGACAGTCTGAGAGAAAATAGAGGAGAAACTGTTGTAAAGGAAGGCTTGGAAAGGACAGGTGAGCTTTCAGTAAAAACTATGTGTAGGCAAGAGGTCATAACTAGTTGCATAGGTTATAACGAGGAGCAAAATCAGAGTAGGGATTTGTGATCTTCTGTTTGCAGAGGCAGGCTCCTGGTGCTACTGGAAGTTACATCACAAACTGCTTGGCAGATGTTAGAGGCTTTGTGTTTATATGTCATTTATTTATAGGGAGCTTTTGGATTGCACAATCCGCAGGAGAAAAGGCAGTAGGAAAACTTCATCTCCTTTCCTGGTTGCCTTTTAGGAAGACTTATTATGAACACAACTCATTTATCAGCACCAAATTGTTTATTACAGTCAGGCTTTGTGAGTAAGAGCAGTTTGAAAGTAAAAAGGACAGAAGTGCCTACAGCATGTTGACTTTGGAGAGTCACTTCTGCTATAAGGACACTTCTGCCATTTGTGCCTTATACCTTGTCCCCAAGAAACACACTGGGAGGGGAGCAGGAATCAAACTGTTCTGTGGTGCTGGAAAATTTCAAAACTGCAAGACATACCTGGCACATGCTAGATGGAATCAATACATCGCACAGGATAGCTACAAGCATTGCACCGAATTACTTCTTTGATGCTCTGTGTGTTTTGTTTAATGTAACACGTGGCATTAAAATGCAAGATTCAAGCCAGAAGTTTGCCTCTGAAAGTAGATCTGGCATCAACCCAAATGCCTGGCAGGAGATACGCCTTTTATTGTTTTCTAATGTCCAAAACCCTGGGCCCTGCCAGCCTGGCAGAGTCTGAGACCTGAGACAAGGGCTGCCCATGACATGCCTTTTTCCTGTAAAAATGTGCTTAAATGCCAGGCTGCTGAACTGTGCATCCGGCTTGAATTATCCTGTGCTGGTGATAGGTGAACAAAGAAAACAGCGTGATCCAAGACAAATAAAGGAAGGCTTTGTAAAAGAAGTTCCTTTTCCTAACAGTGAATTCCCTGAAACCAAGTGTTTCCACTAACATAAAATGAATGGAGAATCAGGCTCCCACAGAATGCAAGCTGGAGAATGTGGGGTGGAAGTGCCTGCATCAAAATGCATGAACAATCTCAGTGGCTCTAAATACCAAAAAGAAGTGACCCAGGCCTATTTTATGGGCTGCAGTCTGCGAAGTGTTTTCTGGCATGAGGACACAATACTTACTGGGACTTGTAGGTGGTTCTCCAAAATAAACAAATCAGTGCTACCCACCTCACTGTCCAGACTATGGAAAATTAATTATTATAGAGTCATAGAAACAAGAAATCAGCCTGGTGCTTTAGGAAGGCCATCCCAGGAGGCGCTGAGTTCCAGCAAAATGAAAACACGAAGCTGGAGAACAGTGCATCCCTCCTACTTGCAGCTGTCTGGGATAGGAGTCCCCATTTCCCCATCTTGCTGCTGGTGTTTAGATGTTTAGGTATGTTGTTCCAAGTCTTGTAAGGTCCCTGGCATCCACGTGTGCTGGCAAGTGAGAGCAGTTAGTTCTGTAATGTCCAAACCGATGAGCAAATTACAGCCTGAAGTCTGCTTTCTGTGCGTCTCCCGCAGCTTCTAGGATGAGCTACGGGTCTGGGTTCACATACACTTTGTAGCTGCTGACTTTTACAAGATAAGCAGCTCAGTGTCTACACCCTGTGTAGACAGTTTCACGCATGCTCCCTGGTAAAGAACCGGAATGAGCCATTAGGTTCAAAATCTAAAAATTTGAAACGCTCCGGGGTGTGCCATCAACTGAAGAAAAATCCCATAATTACATTGTACTACAGCATCCACCTTATTTGTGTTTTTAACTCAAATATATTAAACTTAATTACACAGTGGTACAACTCCAAGACAGATTTACCATATTGGGATAGGAAAAGCTTTTAAAAAAGTACTCCTTCATTAATAATTGAAGCAGTGCTTGTGCTGGCAACAGAGGAAAATGAAGCAATGCCTGCCTGTGGGACACAGTGCAATCTTAAGCTGTTTTAATAAACGCATACAGCGAGACCTAGACAGGCTGGAGATTTGGGCGGGGGAAAATTTAATGCAATTTAACAAGAGCAAGTGTAGAGTCTTGCATCTGGGCAAGAACAACACCAGGTTCCAGTATAATTTGGGTACTGACCTGTTGGAGAGTAGTATAGGGAAGAGGGACCTGGGGGTCCTGGTGGACAGCAGGATGATCATGAGCCAGCACTGTGCCCTCGTGGCCAAGAAGGCCAATGGCATCCTGGGGTGTATCAGAAGGGGGGTGGTCAGTAGGTCAAGAGAGGTTCTCCTCCCCCTCTACTCTGCCCTGGTGAGACCACATCTAGAATATTGTGTCCAGTTCTGGGCCCCTCAGTTTAGGAAGGACAGGGAACTGCTGGAGAGAGTCCAGCGCAGAGCCA
>WKFP01013173.1:46582-61151 GCA_011057875.1 Pterocles orientalis
GGAGTCTCCTTCTCTGGAGACATTCAAAGCCCACCTGGATGCGTTCCTGTGTGATCTGATCTAGGTGTTCCTGCTCCGGCAGGGGGATTGGACTAGATGATCTTTCGAGGTCCCTTCCAATCCCTAACATTCTGTGATTCTGTGATTCTGTGAAATCTTGAGTTTGTGGTCATTTAATCCCCAACATGGAGTCAACAGATGGAAAAACCCATTAGGTCACTATTTTGTGTCCCTGACAGTGCAGGACAGCTGCTAGCAGTGTGTTTGTGCTGAATCAGTCTAGTTCTCCACACCCCAAGCAGTGGGACACCCACATCCTAGAATATCTTCCTATGGAAAGACTTTTTGTTTTTTCCCCTCCACAATGGGCAGTGTAAATTCGCCTTGTGATTTCATCCGCTGTTCCTAATTGCATCCCTTCAGCTGAAGGAGGTAGCTCCCCTTGGTATTCAGACCCTTCAAATAGTGATAAGAAAATCGCTGTGTCCCTTTTCTTTTGCAGATATGTTTAAGCCCAGCTCTATGCATACCTAGCCTTTTAAATCCTTCTTCCTGCAGCCCCCGCATCCTTTTTGCTGCTCTGTGTTTATGATTTCTCACTGTGCATAATTCTGAACATTTCAGCTTTGATGGTAATACAGCAGTCAGGACAGGTTTGCCAAACCCTTGCATCCAAAGTGGAAGATAATTAATCCTATTGTTCTTCCATTTTACAACTAGAGATAGACAATTTGCTTTTATTTGGTGTCTCTTCCCACCACCTTCTGGGCTGGAACAGATTGTCCCCTCCAGTGCAATCTCAGCCATATTCAGTTCTTGAAATGGTGTTTGCAGCTTTTCCACTTAAAAACAGGGGGAAAAAGGGGGGGGGGAAGAGGAAGTGAATTAGGAGCTTTTGCTGTTTCATTTCGTCATTAACCCTGTCAGTGCTAAAAGGATTTGGGAAAAGTCAGGCATGGGGGGAGGCTGGTGACAGGTGAAGGGGATAAAGCAAGGCAAATGCTTTGGAGGACTAGTGAGCATCAGTGGGAAAAGGACACTTTTGAGGAGGATGGCTGCAGAAGGTATAGCGAGGTTTACGTTGGGAGGTTGAACTGGGGCAGGGTAAGTAGGCAGGAGACGTCAGGAGGAAGAGATATGGCAGAGGCAGCTCTGGGATAGTGGGAGAGGGGAAAGTGTTGCAGTACTGCTGACAGCTAAACTTCTCAGTTGCTGGATGTGTAGGGTAAGAAAAGCAGACTTTGTGGCACATCAGAGAACATGGGAAAGCTGGGTTTGTAACCTCAAAAAAGAGCTAATGCTCTGGGAAAACCTGAGGTGAGTGTAAGTCTTGATATAGGATATAAGATGATGTGGCATGGTAAGATGGAGCAGAGTGAATAGGCATTAAGACAGAAAAGTCTCCCACCACCTTGTGCTTGACATAGAAGGGCAGAGGTAAGAGCTTTAATGATAAAATTCCCGTTGGGGGAGCAAGAGGACCCCAGACTCTAAGGGGAATTTCTATTCAAGGATTCCTCTTTTAGCTTGTAGCACTAGAAGGGAAATATTTTGCTATTACAGAAACATTCTTCCAGAGGAGAAGCCCTGGGGTATGCATCTAATGCAATAGGAGCTACAATATTTGGATAACATTGTGAAAACAACCTTATCTTCATGGATCCTGTCTGTTCCTCCAGGATGACAGGTATTCTGAAAAATATTCACTGTTGCAATTAGCATAAGGAAGCCCTGTATATCAGTTGGTTTTGGTTTTAACTCCAGGATGCTTAATGGTCACAAGAATTTCCCAGGAGGTGACAGCCAGAGAAGCATCAAGCAACCTACTAGGGTTTGCAAGCAACACTCTGGAACAGATTAGCATGTAAAAATAATGGTTTTGTTTGGTTTGTTTTTTTGTTGTTTTTTTTTTCTGAGCAATTTTTTACACTTTTTTTCAGCAGCCCTCTTATTTGCAGGATTTTAGCCTCATTTCTGCTTTTTTATTCTTTAAGTGTGCAATACAGATTTTCCTGCTGTAAAGAGTCTCCAGCAAACAAGTATTTAAGTGTTATGCAAGCTTGACCCTTCCTATTTTAAGTCTTTGGCACTGCCACACCCATAAGTGTCCAGGGCAAAAAGTGAATATGATTTCCCAAAGCATAAAGAGAGCATTTCCCAAACAGTGAGCGACTTTGAGGTAGGAAGCTCATTTTTTGCTTGCTTAATGGCCCGCATTCATTAGTCATAATGGTGTCACCATCCCTGATTCCAGCTGCATGTGCTTGGGTAGGGTTTCGGATAGTGCAAGCAATCTCATTTTATAAGATGCTTTGATTTCACAGTCCAGCTGAAGTTTCCATGGTACATGGCTGGGCATTTTCATATGGGTTAACCGCATGCCTGCTTGAGCACAGGAGCAAGAGCTTGGGCAGTTCTCCATGTGAAACAATTCAGCAGTCAAAGCTGAGGGCCTGAGTGACTGCTGTGAACCAGCAAATATCCCCTTTCCTGTCCCAGGCAGGAAAATATTTGTAGGTGCTTACCCTATCCTATACACACTAGTAAATGAGAAAAATAAAGCAGGACCTGCCCCTGAATATAATTTTGTCAGCCTGCTTATACCACAGCACCTCAAGAAGTGTCGAACTGTTCTTGCCTTGTGGGAAGAAAAATGAAACTATGATTGGGCATGCCAACAGGGCAAATTTTGCCCAAGTGGTGCCTGGCCAGTGGCATGTTTCTATCTATATTTGATGCACCTTCTGATCTTAGCCCTATCAGTATGTTTTATAAGTTACTGAATGTGTTTTTCTTTCAGAAGTCTGTGCACTTGGCCACACTAACTTTGACTCCTTTGTTCATTCTCTCACCATGCTGTTTTTCTGACTGCGTATACTCCTTCCCACAGAAGGATCTTGAGAAGTTGCTTCTGGAAACTGATCTGAAACAAGTCACATATCTCTGCTTCCCAGATTTCTTTACAAAATATTATATTGGATCTGGTACTATATTTTACAAGTAACACTGGAACTGCTTAATAGCTTAAACTTTGTCTTAAACAAAATTTTAAAAATGCCCTTTGGTTGGAAAAAAAATCTTGCTTCTCACTTAAGATGAGGAGTAAATCCTCTGTCTGCAGCAGGAACTGGTCAAGCTACAGAGCTCTGACGGTAACAGAGAACATTTTTCTGACTGAAGTTTTATTTGGGAGGTAAGCACTTTAACTGGTGTCTGCTTAATGATTTAAAATTCCCAGTCTCTTGATTCTAGCATAGCCTGATCTGAAGGACAGCAGATCGGCAGACAGAAGCCAGGCTCGGAGGAGGCAAGACCTTCACTGTGATCTGTTTTGGCTGCAGCATTGTTGGAAAGAGAGGTACCATCTCTTCCTCTCCCCATAGTAGTATTAGCCAAGAAGTGGCCAATCCTGGAAGCCATGTAGGGATGATAGTGCTGCTGTTGAAGAATCATAGAATCATAGAATGGCTTGGGTTGGAAAGGACCTTAAAGATTATCAAGTTCCAACCCCCCTGCCATGGGCAGGGACACCCTCCACTAGACCAGGTTGCTCAAAGCCTCATCCAGCCTGGCCTTGAACACCTCCAGGGATGGGCATCCACGGCTTCCCTGGGCAACCTGTTCCAGTGTCTCACCACCCTCACAGTGAAAAATTTCTTCCTAATGTCTACTCTGAATCTGCCCTCTTTCAGCTTATACCCATTACCCCTTGTCCTCTCACTACACTCCCTGATAAAGAGTGCCTCCCCGTCTCTCCTGTAGGCCCCCTTCAGGTACTGGAAGGCTGCTATTAAGTCTCCTCGGAGCCTTCTCTTCTCCAGGCTGAACAACCCCAACTCTTTCAGTCTGTCCTCATAGGGGACGTGCTCCAGCCCTCTGATTAATTTCATGGCTCTCCTCTGGACTCTCTCCAACAGGTCCAGGTCTTTTTTACGCTGAGGACCCCACATCTGAACACAGTACTCCAGGTGAGGTCCCACGAGAGCAGAGTAGAGGGGGAGAATCACCTCCTTTGACCTGCTGCTAATGCTTCTTTTGATGCAGCCCAGGACGCGGATGGCTTTCTGGGCTGCAAGCGCACACTGCTGGCTCATGTTCAGCTTCTCATCCACCAATACCCCCAAGTCCTTCTCCTCAGAGCTGCTCTCTATCCATTCTCTGCCCAGCCTGTATTTGTGCTTGGGATTGCCTCAACCCATGTGCAGGACTTTGTACTTGGCCTTGTTAAATTTCATGAGGTTTGCATTGGCCCACCTCTCAAGCCTGTCAAGTTCCCTCTGGATGGCATCCCTTCCCTCCAGCGTGTCCGCCACTCCACACAGCTTGGTGTCATCCGCAAACTTGCTGAGGGTGCACTCCATCCCACTGTCCATGTCTCCAACAAAGATGTTAAACAACACTGGTCCCAGTACCGACCCCTGCGGAACACCACTTGTCACTGGTCTCCACTTGGACATTGAGCCATTGACCACAACTCTTTGAGTGCAGCCATCTAGCCAGTTCCTTATCCAGCAAGTGGTCCTTCCATCAAATCCGTGTCCCTCCAACTTAGAGGGACGGTGTCAAAAGCTTTGCACAAGTCCACGTAGATGATGTCAGTTGCCCTTCCTTTATCCACCAGCGCTGTGGCTCTGTCGTAGAAGGCCAGCAAATTCGTCAGGCACGATTTTCCCTTGGTAAAGCCATGTTGGTTGTCACCAATCACCTGCTTGTTTTCCATGTGCCTTAGCATATATTCCAGGAGGATTTGCTCCATGATCTTGCCAGGCACAGAGGTGAGACTGACTGGCCTGTAGTTTCCCGGGTCTTCTTTATTTCCTTTTTTAAAAATGGGGTTATGATTCCGCTTTTCCAGTCTGCGGGAACTTCACCAGAGTGCCATGACTTCTCAAATATGATGGATAGTAGTTTGGCAACTTCATCTGCCAGTTCCTTCAGGACCTGCCGATGTATCTCATTAGGTGCCATGGACTTGTGCACCTTCAGGTTCTTTAGATGGTCTTGGACCTGATCTTCTCCTACAGCTGGCAGTTCTTCCTTCTCCCAGTCACTGCCTTTGCCTTCTGCAACTTGGGCAGTGTGGCTTGAGCTCTTGCCAGTGAAGACTGAGGTAAAGAACTTGTTAAGTACCTCAGCCTTCTCTATATCCTGGGTCACTAGGTCTCCTCCTTTCTTCCAGAGGGGGCCCACATTTTCCCTAGTCCTCCTTTTATCGCTGACATACCTGTCGAAGTTCTTCCTGGGAAGCATTGAGGAGGACACAAGGCATTGAGAAACAGCAATGATAAAGCACCAAACATTCCCTGAGAGGGAACAGGCTGAGTGGATGCAATCTGAGGAGGACTTACTGTGAGAGGAAAGGTGCTGACTAGCTTATTCTTGCTGGATATCTGTGGTGCAAAGGCACGCTGAGGTATTTTTCGCTAAGCAGATCTGGGATAGCATGGTTGGGAATGAAGGACCTAGACAAGACTGCTTTAATTTTCATCTGTGTAAAATGCTGGTCCTCCAAAGCCTCTTCTTACAGAAAGTGAAAGCAGGGTGAGAATCATATATAGATTTGAGGGCTGGTAGAGTTGTTTTCACCATGGCTTGGTTGAAATAGCTAGGGGTTCTGTGTTTGGTTTCCGTAGCTATCTGGTGAAGTGGTGTAGAGTGAAGATGGGGCATCCCTCTGAAGACATATACTAATTTGGTGTTACTGTACAATAAAAGCAGAACATATCAGGACTCCAAAAAAGCAACAAGTAAGTGTAGGGGCATAGCTCAACAGGAAAGATTAAATTTAGTTGATTATTAGTAGAGGTATACAAAAAGGGATGATAGAGACAGGAAGCATTTGTAGAGTTCTACATGGAAGAAATAGAAGCACCAAAGTCTAAGCAAGGAGAAGGCTGGAACAGAAACAGGTTGAAGCCAAGAGGCAATTTTTCTTTCACTGTCATACCTCCTTCCCTTTCTGGAGAAGTCCACCCCAGGGAACCTTGTGAATGAGGATTTTAGAAAATACACAGACAACAGCAAATGTTTTGCATAGAATTAAACTCAATGTCCGGAGAGGTTTTCTTCTCATTTCTAGCATTCAGCACTAACTGTGATGGTTTAGAAGATGGCGACAAAACCCTGATTCTTCCTGTAATTTTTTCTTGTACAGCCACAGCAAAACTTGTTCAGAAAAATATTGGTCTGAGGAAGCACAGAGAAAGCCAATTTCTGACATTTCTTCTTCCATCAAAATCAGATGACATGCTGAATGAAAAATAAATGTACTGATTACAGTATTAAGATATGATTTATGAAAACTACAGTACGATCAGTGTGAAGTCATACTGGTTAGGTAATGTACATGCCTAAATCAGCTGTATTTTGTACAACTCCATATCCTAATTTTCAGATTAAGTTCTTCACAGTTTGTAACATTTCCAGCTAAAATATCATCCCCTGGTTTAGAAGATTAAACTAATCTTCGTCTCATGGCAACAGCTCTGGTTGGCATCCTGACACTGCTGTTGCCAAATGACTTTGTGATGTTACACGTCCATATTAAGCTAAATTAGCAGTGGGAAGCATGCACTGAAGTTACGGTACATATCCTCATCACAGAGTGGAAAATTGTTTGATTGAAACAATTTCCTATTTAGCCACAGTGGGCAGCTCATAAGCTGTTCAGGGCTTTGTGAGTGGGAAACATGCAAAGGAATTTAGGACTGGAAAAGGAATACACTTATGACCATACCTTAAACCAGCATATAATGGCATTGCCAGTGGAGAATTCAGCCCTGATCTGAATGGGGAAGGAGATGTGTAAGCCTCAATGCATTAAACACTGTAGGTTCAATTGCTAACATGGACAGAGAGAGGATAGTGTGGTGTGGTGGTATGGACTTCACAGTATCCTGGGAAATTCACTGCTTGGCCATAACTCTTCAGACTTCCGTAGAACTAACCTGAACTGCACAAGATCCTATCTTGACCTTAAATGATAATAAATTTCTTAATTAGTCACTGCCATAAGATGTCTACTACAACGGTTTGGAAAAGAAAACATTCTTTAGGAAAATATTGACATTTTGTTGGAAGAAAGAAATATATATTTGATTAAGACAAAAAAAAGTTTTTCCTCAGAATCTGAAAGTGTTTAAAAGAGAGGAAAGCTTTATGATGAACATTTTTGTTTAATAAACCCCTTAATTTTCTCATTACTGCAAAGTGTGAATGGAAAACACTAGATGAGTCCCAGTGCTTGGGAGTGGATGATCTTATCAGGCTTCTGTACAAGCAGAGCCATGAGCTCTCTTCCCTCCAGGGTCTTTGCTCAGGAACGGGCAATGAGAAGATCACAGCTCAGGATTTCATATGCAACAGTGCACACGTATTTCCATCCACCAAAGAAGATAGCATTTATCTCCGTAAATAACCTTTTGTGCATGTGGCCTAAAATAGCATTTACCTTTTTTTTTCTTTCTCTTTTTCCCCACATCTGAAGCCATTTCATTTGTTCACATTCACATCTAGACTGCTTTTTGTTTTAGAGGGAAGGCTTCATAATTGTAATCCACAGGGGCTCAGGAGCTCACAATAAGGTATTAAAAACATTTTTTTGACTTTTTTAATATTATACCAAATGCTGCTAAGCAATTAAGGCAATAAATCTGTGTAAACTGAATGTGTAATTCCTCTTAGGAATATAAATGTGAGAAAATTAAATGTCAGCATCTACCTTGGTGTTTACAAGTGCAACCATAGAATGTGAATTCATTGCCTTACCTGAATCCCAATTTTGTAAATATTGTTGTTAGAGGGACTTTTTAAAAAATTAGTTCAGACACATAATGTCTTTGGTAGCACTGAATGTTCCACTTGTGAGGGAATTCCCTTGACACTGTTTACTGCTAATCCTGTGGAAACAGGTGCAAAAACAACCTGCATAGTTTTAAGAGAGGGTCTCAGGTATGTAAGAGTTGATAGAAGTTCCCAGCTCTATCAGTGGGTAGTCTGGGCCAAGTCATTTCACCTTTTTGTGCTCTGTTTCCTTTTGTGGTATTTCTTGCCTCATTGGACTTAGAAACTCCTGACGGCAAGAACTGTCCTGTTCTGCTTTTATACCATGCCTGGTGCCATCAGGGGACCACATGCTCAGCCCCAGACTCAGCTGAGCCTTATACACAGTACATAAACACAAACACTGATAATACACACTGCCCAATCCCATCTGCCCATGCATTGGGAAGAAAAGGGAAGAGAAAGCAGGAGATCTGTTTGCATTAAGGTACCATCTAGAAGCTCCTGCTCTTTGGAGCTGAGATCATGGTAGCAATGCACTTCCTAATGACCCAAGAATTCACTGCAACTGAAAAAGATAGAGAAAATCCTTCCCTTGGCATGTCTTATTGATAGAGTGTTGATTCTGTTTCAAGCCATGGTGATTTTAGGTTAAAATTTTTTTATTGAGAGTTTTTGATTTGTTTCAGTCCTGGTTTTACAATGTCTCCTCAACTAGCTAGTCCTGTCAAAATACAGAAGGAGCGTCCTGTTATTTTAGTGTAGGCTAGTATTGTTGTTCTTTACAGATGTTGCTTTACTTTGCACAGCAAAGGGAACTGACAACACTTCTGGGGACATCACTTCTGGCTCATCTACCAGACTGTGCTCAGGTGGATCAAGTGCCACAGTTGCATGATGAAGGTGACAAAAATCTTTCCTCACCACAACGTGAACATTTTCCCCTTTTGTTAGTGATTTTTTGCATGACAGTTGAAGATACAGCTTGATGACCAAGATTGTGTCACTCTGTTTAACATTCCCATAATTTAAAAATGTGTGAAGAAGGGGAGAGTTTGTTTGTAATATTTAATTTTTTTGAATTTTAATGTTGCTAAAATAATAATATTGCAGTGCATGACACTGTCTCAAGCTGACATCCTCAGAGAGAAATAACCTTGCTTCTAGTGCTAGCTGAATTGCAAGCAGGAGTAACATCTGTGAAGCCAAGTCAAAAACTCTCCTTTCTTGACTTTCAGAAAGGTTTATTCACTCAAATCCAATTAAAAGAATAATTCTGTGAATTAAATTGCCCTTCCACTAAAGTTGAGGTTTAAATGTCTATCTGCATTTGACAGAAAAGCAAAATAACTGTCATTGAATAAAGAGCTGGCTGAAAAAAATTTCTGCCTTTGAGCTAAACTGGGAATTGAGTGCTCAGCTCAGATTAAATTGTAAACTTGACTATTCCATGTAGTTCCTTGATGGGTTCATCTGTACTTGCAAATACTTGCATGATTACTGTAGTCATCACCTATAAGGATGAACTGCTTCTGAGCAGATGTACGTGGATAATCACCTTGCATATATTTGAGAGGAGATAGTCTCTTTCAAACAGACTTCCTGTTGGCCACATGTCAAGCTTGCCAAGTCCAGCTGTGCAATGTTGTGGTGGGTTAACCTTGGTTAAGAGCCAAACACCCACCCAGCCGCTTGCTCACTCCCCCCTCCTGAAAGGGACAGGGAGAGAAAACTGTGTGGAAAAGCTCATGGGTTAGGATAAAGACAGGGAAATTGCTTACTAATTATTGTCATGGGGAAAACAGACACAACTTGGGGAAAGTTAATGTAATTTATTGCCAGTTAAAAATGGAATAGGATGGTAAGTAACAAAGACAAAAACTAAACCACCTCCCTTGCCCCCTTTCCTTTTTCCTAGGCTCAAATTCACTCCTTCATCCCTACCTCCTCTACCTGCTGCTACCCCAAGCAGCACAGGGAAAATGGGGAATCAGGAGGTTATGGCTGGTCTGTAGCAGCTCCTCTCTGCTGCTTCTTCCTCCTCACACTTTTTCTCTGCTCCAGCGTGGGTCCTTCCCACAGGTTTATCCTGTGGTCCTTCGGGATAAACCTGCTCCAGCGTGGGCTCACTATGGACTGTAGCTTCCTTTAGGACACATCCACCTGCTCTGGTGTGGAGTCCTCCGTGGGCTGGAGGCTGGGTATCTCCTCCAGCCTGGGCTCCTCCATGGGCTGCAGAGTGCTCCTCTGCTCCGCTGTGGTCCTCTCCAGTGCCTGGAGCACCTCATCCCCTCCTTCTTCTGACCTTGGTATTCACAATACTGCTTCCCGCTTTTTTTTCCCCTCTCCTCTCTCTGTCTGGTATTTTTTTGCCCTTTCTTAAATACTTTTTCCTGAAGGCGCCACCACCACCTTGGCTGTGGGGCTCAACCGTGCCCTGTGGTGGGTGGGTTGGAGATGGCTGGGACCAACTGTGCCTGGCTTGGGGCAGCCCCTGGCTGCTCCTCACAGAGGCCACCCTGCAGACCCCACTGCCAGTGCCTGGGCATGGATACTCTGTACAGAAGCTCAGTGAAAATCTGCAATTCCAGCAATTATACCAACAGTGTTCCTGACTTCACATTGGGCAAAGTCCATTAGATGCCTTCCCAGCCTGGTGGCCAAAGCCAAAGTTAGGTTGGCATCACATTTTCCTCACTCACAGAACGTACGTCCCCTCCCCATGAACGGTCTCATGAGACTGGGACACCCGAGTTTTGGATCTCTATTTACTAGGGTATGTTGTTGCTCATCAGACATGATGAAGAGTTCTGGGTTTGCTGATGGCAGTCCCTCCTCCCAGGTATAAGGTGCCCTGTGAAGGCTTCCAACAAGAAGGCAGTATAAGAATTTCATACTGTGATAAAAGAGATACTCTCTTACAGTTTTAATATTATTCTACTAGAAACTAGTGAACATTTTATAAGCAGGCTTTTGAAATCTCTGTCAAGAGTTGATAATGAATAGAGACACTCCAGTGCACTGATATGCTGTTCCCTGTTCAAAGAACTATACTGTTATTAGCTGCACTCAACACAATTTAGAGCTTCAAGTGTTGGTGAAAACAAAAATAATTCTTACCTACTTTATGCCGGTTCACATTTTGCATAATGCTGGGCAATTGCGATGCCCCTTAAAGTTGAGGACACTTACTGTGCATCTAATCTTTCCACATTTTTTGCAATATTAACCTTTAACTGTTTTTTACACACCAATTGGGCTGTTATGGACTCTCTCTGAATCATACACAGAGTCAGAGAAAAGGTCATAATCGAGATATTATGAATTAGTGAAATCAAAGAATATCGGGGGTTTGGCGTAGGCTTGGTTTTGGTTTTTTGGTTTTTTTCTTTTTTTTTTTCCCGAAAAACCCCTCCTTGTCAAATAAGTTTTACAGAATAACCTGCATAGGTATACAGAATATGACTGAGAATAGTATCTGAGAGCAGAGGGTTTGGTAAAGCTGGGAAATTGCAGTGACAACAAAATAAATGCTTCCCTATGTACATTTTACTTAAGGAGAAAAAAAGACAACTTAAGTCTAACAGAAAGGCCAAACTAGAATTTAGTTCATAAGTAAATCAAATCTCTTCAAACATTGAATTTTGTGAAGTATTGCAAATTTAATTTGACATTTCCTAGTTACATATCAAATTAGTACCCTACTTATTACTACAACCTGTGCATAGTACTATATATCAATCTATTATATATAGCATAGTTTATATATATGCAAAACATTTCTCAGTTGTTAACTTTGGAATTAGTGGCTCTGGGGAGATTTTACCCTATATTTGTAAAGTAGTTCTTCCTTTTTCTCTGGAATTGAGCTAATCTTCTCTCTTAAGGGATATTACCCTAAAAATATAAGACCCCAATGTACATTCTATGAGAAGCTTCATTTAAAAATTCATGGAGATAAAACTACCAGACATGCAATATGCAGACACTGGTCAATACCAGGACACTTAGGAAGGTGCTATGAAATCTCTGTTTCTGTGGTTGAAGTCTTTATTTTAGAGCTCAGCTGAAAGATGACGATAGCAGCTTCTGTACCTGCTTCTGTAAGCCAGTTGATCAGTTCTGACTCAAAGAAAATCACCCACTGAATCACCAGTTCACGGGTCCAGGTGGGGATCAAAGCTGTGCTAGAGGCATTTTGGAAGAACTGGCTGTTACTTGTAGACAGTTCTCAGAGTGCCACCAGGTCCAGGAGGACCTCAGGCCTCTCTACTGCTGCTGCTGCCCCACTCTCAGGAAATGCAACGCTAGTGTCTGGTTCAGAGGGTGGCTGTTCCTCTCTGACTTGCTCAGCCTTAGACCCCAAATCCCTAATCCTGGCTGTAGTCTGGTATCCAAGCACCTGGAACCAGATTGTATTTATTGGGCAGAAGACAGTCCTGTTGGCAGTGGTCTAAAATAGGTTGTTGAAAAAATGCTTAAGAGAGTAAAAAGTTGAAAATAAAAGTGAATCAAAAGCTGACCCTTCAGACATGCAGTCCCAGCTGCTCTTAGAAACCACAGACAACTCAACTGGAGCATAGAAGCTGTGGGGTGAAATCTCTTCTTATTAACTCATCCCAACAAGTGCTAACAGCAGCTCATGTGAGGCGTAGGTGTTTGCTCTTTCTTTCCCTGCCAACAAAGATTTCTGAATATAGGAAGGAATGTATTTCTGAATATATCTCTGGTGACAGGAGATAGATAGCTGAAATCCTGTTGTATCTAGGACAGTAAAAGTTCTTGGAGTGCTGTTGTCTTCTCATGGGAGGAATTACTGTTCTTTATTACGTGGTAAGCAGAAGCATGTACTCTACATTTTTACAGTAAAAGTTTTAGTTTGAGAAGATTTAGTGCAATGTCATAAAAAAGGAAAACCTCTCAGCTTCCAAAATATTTTTCTCAGTTCTGTTTTCTGTCACAGCTAAAGAAATAACATTAGTTTTCTATTTTTTTTTCTCCAAGTAAGAAGACAAATAGAAACTACAATCTAACTCTTCAGAGGGGTTGAACTAATTCATGAAACTTTTCAGATTTAGCAGTGTTGTCATTTGCTGTGAAAAAGTCCTCTGCTTGTGTAAGGAGAAATGTAGCCATCACCATGTGGTTTGCTGACACTGGCTAACAGACCATATGCCTGTGTTTTGGCTGGGGAATAGCAGATGTCGTCCTGTGGGAAGCCCAGGGGAAAAGTGAAGAGGTGACCTCAAAGCTAGCTCTCTGCCCACAGAGAGCAACACCCTACAGCAACAGAGGAGGCGGTGGCTTGTGTAGTGGGACGCAGAAGCTCTTCTGGGTCCAGAAGCCTCACACGACAGCTGTAGGAGCAGAGCAAGCAGTCAGGGTTCCTCCGGGGGAAGTACTAGAGACCAGGAGAAGCACGGACATCCTCCCTGACTCTTCAAACACAATGGTGGGCACTCATCACAGAGCTAAGGCTGCTGCTCTGGCCAAGGGGCCTGCGCCATCTTCCCCTGCGGTGCTTGACGCCTCCGTGCAGACAGAACTACAGACAGCAGCGGCATCTGTACAGACCTTGGTGTGTGGGAGGTGCCCAAACCACTCTCCTGGGGTGGGGATGGGAGACAAACCATCCTGCAATAGGTGTGCCCAGGTGGACCAGCTCCTTGAACAGGTGACCAAATTGCAGGAAGAAGTGGCAAGATTGAGGAGTATCAGGGAGTGTGAGCAGGAGACAGATTGGTGGAGCTGCACCCTACCATCCCTGAGGCAAAGGCAGGAGACAGGAGCTCCACAAGAAGCAGAAGATCCCCTCCCCTCTTGCCAGCAGGACAAAGGAAGGGACCTAAAAGAAGGGGGAGAATGGAAACGGGTCCCAGACTGGGGGAGGAGGCGAATCCCCTCCCAGCCTTCCTCACCCTCCCAATTGACTTTACACAATAGATACGAAGCACTGGAACTAAACATCCAGGAAAATGAGGACAAAGACGAAGGTCCATCCAGGGGATCACCTAAGCTGAGACAGTTGGCCCCACACATTGCGACTGCCTCAGCGAAGAAAAGAAGGAGGGTAATGGTCATCGGTGATTGCCTCTGGAGGGGAACACAGGGACCGATATGTCGACCTGACCCTTTACACAGGGAAGTCTGCTGCCTCCCTGGGGCCCGGGTTGGAGATGTCACCAGGAAGCTCCCTGGTCTGATACAGCCTCTGATTACTACCCCCTACTGGTCATGCAGGCTGGAAGTGATGAGATTGTGGAGAGAAATCCAAAAGCAATTAAAAGGGACTTCAGGGCACTGGGGCATTCAATTAGAGGATGAGGAGCACAGGTCGTGTTCTCCTCAATCCCCACAGTGGCAGGGATGAATACTGAGAGGATCAGGAGAACACACCTGATCAACACCTGGCTCAGAGGCTGGTGCCAGAGGTGCAATTTTGGGTTTTTTGATCATGGGAAGGCTTATGAGGCACCAGGCCTGCTAGCGACAGATGGAGTTCACCTGTGTCACAGGGGGGTAAGGATTCTGGCTCGTAAACTGGCAGGACTCATCGAGAGGGCTTTAAACTAGGTTCAAAGGGGGAAGGGGAAATTCCCAGGCCAATTACAGACAAGCCCAGGGGTGGCACAGTGAGGGTAGGAGTGGACTCTACAGTTCAGCTCAAGTGCAATTACACTAGTACATGCAGTATGAGCAATAAGCAAGAGGTATTTAACGACAGAAAAGCCAGCAACAAATGCCCAGAGCCTGGAAAAGGTTCACAGGCTGGCCTGAGGGTGGCTGG
>WKFP01013173.1:61171-73056 GCA_011057875.1 Pterocles orientalis
AGATCCTCAGGGCAGTGAGGAGGGTGCACAGCAACCTCACTACCCTGGACTTTAGGAGAGTGGACTTTGGCCTCTTCAGGGACCTGCTTGGAAGAGTCCCATGGGATAAAGCCCTGGAGGGAAGAGAGGCCCAAGAAAGCTGGCTAATATTCAAGGATCACTTCATCCAGGCTTAGGGGCGATGCATCCCAACAAAGAGGAAGGCAGGCAAAAATGCCAGGAGGCCTGCATGGATGAACAAGGAAGTCCTGAGCAAGATCAAACAAAAAAAGGAAGCCTACAGAGGGTGGAAGCAAGGACAGGTAGCCTCGGGACAATACAGAGCCACTGTCCGCGAAGCCAGAGATCAGGTTAGGAAAGCTAAAGCCCTAACAGAATTAAATATGGCCAAGGACATTAAGGGTAACAGGAAGAACTTCGACAGGTATGTCAGCAATAAAAGGAGGACTAGGGAAAATGTGGGCCACCTCTGGAAGAAAGCAGGAGACCTAGTGACCCAGGATATAGAGAAGGCTGAGGTACTTAACGAGTTCTTTGCCTCAGTCTTCACTGGCAAGAGCTCAAGCCACACTGCCCAAGTTGCAGAAGGCAAAGGCAGTGACTGGGAGAAGGAAGAACTGCCAGCTGAAGGAGAAGATCAGGTCCAAGACCATCTAAAGAACCTGAAGGTGCACAAGTCCATGGGACCTGATGAGATACATTCGCGGGTCCTGAAGGAACTGGCAGATGAAGTTGCCAAACTACTATCCATCATATTTGAGAAGTCGTGGCACTCTGGTGAAGTTCCCGCAGATTGGAAAAGGGGAAACATAACCCCCATTTTTAAAAAAGGAAATAAAGAAGACCCGGGAAACTACAGGCCAGTCAGTCTCACCTCTGTGCCTGGCAAGATCATGGAGCAAATCCTTCTAGAATATATGCTAAGGCACATGGAAAACAAGCAGGTTATTGATGACAACCAACATGGCTTTACCAAAGGAAAATCATGCCTGACGAATTTGGTGGCCTTCTGCGACAGGGCCACAGCGCTGGTGGATAGAGGAAGGGCAACTGACATCATCTACGTGGACTTGTGCAAAGCTTTTGACACAGTCCCACATGACATCCTTGTCTCTAGGTTGGAGGGACATGGATTTGACGGAAGGACCACTCGCTGGATAAGGAACTGGCTAGACAGCCGCACTCAAAGAGTTGTGGTCGATGGCTCAATGTCCAAGTGGAGACCAGTGACAA
This sequence comes from Pterocles orientalis, assembly GCA_011057875.1. Classification (NCBI taxonomy): domain Eukaryota; kingdom Metazoa; phylum Chordata; class Aves; order Pterocliformes; family Pteroclidae; genus Pterocles; species Pterocles orientalis. The sequence goes on from WKFP01013173.1 coordinate 62,405, forward strand.
GTGGTGTTCTGCAGGGGTTGGTACTGGGACCAGTGTTGTTTAACATCTTTGTTGGAGACATGGACAGTGGGATGGAGTGCACCCTCAGCAAGTTTGCGGATGACACCAAGCTGTGTGGTGTGGTGGACATGCTGGAGGGAAGGGACGCCATCCAAAGGGAACTTGACAGGCTTGAGAGGTGGGCCAATGCAAACCTCATGAAATTTAACAAGGCCAAATGCAAGGTCCTGCGTGTGGGTCGAGGCAACCCCAAGCACAGATACAGGCTGGGTGGAGAATGGATAGAGAGTAGCTCTGAGGAGAAGGACTTGGGGGTATTGGTGGATGAGAAGCTTAACAGAGCTGGCAGTGTGCGCTTGCAGCGCAGAAAGCCAACTGTGTCCTGGGCTGCATCAAAAAAAGCATTAGCAGCAGGTCAAAGGAGGTGACTCTTCCCCTCTACTCTGCTCTCGTGAGACCCCACCTGGAGTACTGTGTTCAGATGTGGGGCCCCCAACATAAAAAAGACCTGGACCTGTTGGAGAGAGTCCAGAGGAGAGCCATGAAATTAATCAGAGGGCTGGAGCACGTCCCCTATGAGGACAGACTGAAAGAGTTGGGGTTGTTCAGCCTGGAGAAGAGAAGGCTCCGAGGAGACTTAATAGCAGCCTTCCAGTACCTGAAGGGGGCCTACAGGAGAGATGGGGAGGCACTCTTTATCAGGGAGTGTAGTGAGAGGACAAGGGGTACGGATATAAGCTAAAAGAGCGTAAATTTAGACTAGACATTAGGAAGAAATTTTTCACTGTGAGGGTGGTGAGACACTGGAACAGGTTGCCCAGGGAGGTTGTGGATGCCCCATCCCTGGAGGTGTTCAAGGCCAGGCTGGATGAGGCTTTGAGCAACCTGGTTGAGTGGAGGGTGTCCCTGCCCATGGCAGAGGGGTTGGAACTTGATGATCTTTAAGGTCCTTTCCAACCCAAACCATTCTATGATTCTATGATTCTATGATTCTATGATTCTATGATTCTATAATTGTACTTCTGCCTTCGACCTGGCAGCACAAACCTCTCTCTGTCCCCCACCCCACTACATGTTGTGTCTAATGCCTGCATCACCCAATGCTAAAGCTGCTGCAGTCAATGGGGAATGTAAATAGCCAGAGTTCATAATTCAGTGGTTTTGTGCTCCCAGTCTTCATCGTATGTTCGTCCAATGTGGTGGGTGTCTGTCAGAGATGCAGGTATCATGGGAAAAAGGACGGCAGAGACTGCATGTGGCCCCATTCCCGGCTTTCCTGTGCAGGCCATTCCCTGCTTTGTGACACAGCCACAAGCAGGTAGCTGCATTATCCACCCATCCTGAGATCAGTGGGGTTCAATTTCCACCCTGCTCTCCTGAAGATGGGTTCTTGGCTGAGCCTCACTCTTTCATAGCTTTAGAAGCTTTCATAGTGCAACCACTGAATGCACAGCAAATCCAGTCTCACACACAAATGTCTCATGTGATTCAGCAGAGCAGTTAAAATTTCTGTGCATGTAGGGAAAGCAAATATGCCTCTGAAAAACAGAGGTGAACTCCTTGAGGAGGTGTATCCTGCTGCGAAGAGCCTGAAGGCAAACTGAATTTGAAAAGAGAGACAGGCAGAGGGTAAAATCTGCATGAATATGCAAGGAAGGGGGATTTCTGCAGAAGACATTACTGCAGACTCAGCTCTAATTAAACTGCCCACAGCTGCTGTTTCTCTGTCACCTTTGGAAGCAGAAGGTGCTTTAACCAGCAGAAAAGTCAAAGGAAAACTTTAGATGTAAGCTAAGATCTCAAGTTTCTCAGTGTGACCTGAGAAAACCATTTTATTTTACCTTGTCGCCTTGCACACATCCGTGATCAGAACTAAATAAACTAGTTTACTTTGGGAAGACTTTGGAGTGGATTGTCTTGAAAAGGTGGAAGACACCCTTCATTTCATATATGTATCTTCTTGGTTTATTCCCCTTCCCACTAGGAAGAGAGAGGGAAGATTAAAAAGAAAAGACAAAGTTTCAATGGTTTTCAGAGTTTCTTTTACTTTATTACTTTCCATTTGTCCTGGTTTCAGCTGGGACAGAGTTAAATTTCTTTGTAGTAGCCAGGGTGAGGCTGTTTTGGATTTGTGCTGAGAAGACTGATAACATACTGATGTTTATAGTTGCTGCCAGGACAGTCAAGGACTTTTTAGCTTCTCTACTGTGTCAGTGTCTGCAGGTGCAGCAGAAGCTGTGAGAGAGCACAGCCCCAATTACCAGCCTAGGATTCAACCTTAGATTTAGGACTGAGACACAAACTCAGGCCAATAGTCTACTCCATATCATGCACATCATGCCCAGTATATAGATGAGGATCTGTCTGGAAGTTCACTCTCTTGGATTCTCAGGCTCTTCTCTTTTCTGGGATTGTGGTTTTGAGACTCTTCTCTGCTCTGAGATCATTAACCAGGAATGGGCTCAGCCTTGGTCACTAGATGGTGAGCAATTTCACTATGTATCACTCTTTTGTATATTTGTATATTATTATCATTATTATTTTTATTGTTATTAAATTGTTCTTATCTCAACCCACGAGTCTCTTTTCCCTTCACCTCTTTAATACTCTCTCATCCCTGGGAAGGGGGAGGGTGGGCAAGCGGCTGTGTGGTGTTTGCTATTGTCTGGGTTCAAACCAGAACACTTTTTAAAAATTGTGCTTATGAGAGAGAGGGAGTGAGAGGAAGAAAATGTAGAATAAGACTCTTTAGAAGAAGGAAGATTTGGGGAATTCTCCCATTCTTCCTATTTACTCTTTTTTGCTACTTCTTTCTAGCAGAAGGAAAGAGAGAGGGAGGAAAGGAAAACAACTGAGAAAGGTGACGGCGAGGAATCCAGATGCTGCAGGTTTTGCTTTTAATATGGCAACTATATTTGCTCTTAAATTTTTGGTCAAGATGTCCAATGGGAAGAATATTTGTAAACCAGCTCTGCTTGTTGTGCATAATTATTTGTGTATATGGTCCTCTACATATCTGCAAGAAGACAAAATCTGTCTGAACTGTTTGCCTCAGTTCGGGTAGATGTGGCAAGAAGTCTAACTTTAGCATATGTTAGTGGAAATGGATGATATTCTTGTTGACACGAGATAGGTCTCTCTTTAAGGTGAGAAGATAGAGCACTGTAATGCTGCAAAAACTATTTGGGAATATACAGTCAATGAGTGAAGTGAAACTGAGGTTAAAAAATCAGGGAAGCTCAAATTGAATTTCCAAGGTAGCACTCAAAAAGCATATCTGAGAAACAGAGTAAGACTGCATATGTGAAAAAAGAAGAAAGGATTGTGGGTTTGCAGGCAGGAAACAAAAAGCTAATTGATAGCCATGCCATAAAGGCTGGGGTTATAAAGGACAAGCCTAGAACAGAAAGGAAGAAAGCACGAAGTATGAGAGACCATTATCTTTAAAGGCAAGAACTGCAGAGTGTAAGAAGCAACTGGCTTTTGCGGCTTTTAAGGAAGCATTAGATATAAGGAGACAATGCAACAACCCAAGGGAAAGTGTGCTTCCCAGGCTGCAGGCAACATTTCATACCAGCAGTGAATTAAGCCCTTCAGCACTCTTCCAGTTACAAACCAGTAAGGGTATAGTTCAGATGCAGGCTCCCAAATTGCTCTATGGTATATGGCAGCAGTATAAATTACATTTGTGATCTGAATATTTCTTAGAGGCAGTCACAAGAACTGCATTGCTAAATTGCCGCTCTGCTCTTTTAAATGTTTTCCTTTTATCTGTCCTATTCTTTCTTATGAACTCCCAAATGAGACAACTGGCATTTTCTTAACGAAAGATACCAGGTCTGAAAGTGATGCTCATAGGTTATTAACTTTATATCAGACTGTTCCTCAGATGCTGTACTTTACTTCTTGAGAGGTCCTGCAGCAAACTGAGATACCATGATCTCCTTAATCAGAGACTCTAAGGCATCAGAGGTGAAGCTAATTAGGATTTATGAGACTTTGGAGGGAATATAATTTGTATGTGAACACTATAGGTGATAAGGGGTTTCAGATGATGACTATAGATCTCAGATGAGCTCAGGTACCACAGTTTGACAGGATAAATCATTAGAAGCACATTACACATTATTCTTCTGTTTCACCTTATTTTCACTCAGAAGGCTAAGGCAAGGAAAATACTATGTGCGTGACGGAGTTTTGTGGCCCACCTTTTGTTAATATCTAGGCTGGGAGTGAATAAGCAATCAACACCTCCTGCTTAAAAAACATTTCTTTTCAGTAAAGTCTCAGCGGCTGAAACAGCACCTCCCCATTCAGATGTCCATTCTGCTTTCCTCTCAACACCTGGATCATATCATATCAGGAGTAGGCATGTGCTTGCTGAGCGTTCACCAGGGACTCTGTCAGAGGAATACAGACCTGCTCCAGTGATTTTAGAGTAAGTGCTCTTGAGAGCTCTTTGAACCATCCCACTAAACACAAGACAGCTGTTCCATTGTAAAAGTCAGCTTAACATATGGTTTACAGTGATAATATATTTCTGTTATATACAGTATAAAACAAAACAAAAGGTGCTTGCATTCTATGAAGACAACATATTGCTATAAGCAGAAATGGAGAGAGAACAGTGATTATATACCATCTGTACTAAACTATCAGGAAACATTACCAGTGAAAGAAGAGGAACCACGAAAGTGAGGACTTGACTATTAGGACAGCTGTCCACTTGGCAGCTAAAACCAACAGATACTTGATGAATTAAATCTCTATAGGAGCCTCTGGTGATGACAGAACATTGCTTTGCATTTGGTATACTGTTTGAGTGTTGGGGCAGCTCGGTAGGAGACTCTGAAAGTTGACTGTGTAGGATTTCTGTTGTGTGCACGTATGTACGAGTTTAGAAATTACAGAAATTATTAATCCTGGAAAGGATTTTAAGACCTTTTAGCCATATTCCTTGTCTGGGAAAGAATAAGTGTATGTCCTTGCCACTGCTTATAGCCTTGTTAAAAGTGCCAAATATTCCTAAGAACCTTTAGAAGGGTTTTTTCTTATATTTAGATTATTTATCTCTTGTGGCAAAGAACTTTCTTGTCCACACCTGGTGCAAAATTAAATTATTGATTGCAGTCCCCTTTTATGAATACTCTGTTTATACTGGGAGACATTTGATGGACATGGAAAACATTTGACCTCTGTTTCTCTTTTAATAGTATTTTCATTAATTTTAGGTATGCTGTCATGTTCTTCAAGTCTCTCTATTCTAGATGGAAGAAACAAAATTCTTGAGAATCGTTTCTCATCAATCTGTTTTCTAAAGCTCTCAGAAATAGTGTTACTCTCTTCTGGGATTTTCCCATTATTTTTACATTTTTGTACTCCAATTCTAGCTGTGCTGTGTGAGGCAGAAAAATTACATTCTTTGCCATTTATGAAACCTCTATTTGTACGTCCCACAACTGCATTAAAGTTTCTTACAGCAGCATGTTCTTGACTCCTTTTCAGCTTCTAATCTACTATAACCTCCAGATATTTTTTTCTTTTTCCTGTAATGTCCTTCCTTTGTTAGCAGAGACAGTGACAGCTAGCAGAGATACAGCCTGGAGGTACCAACAAATGGCCTGTTTACAAGCTGCTCCTTAGTCTACAGGGCTGTATGTCCTGGTGTAATCTCCAGCCAGGATCTTAAAAGGCAAAGCTATTTCCTTCGACCAGGAGTGGGAATTCATGCCACAGGAAACTCTAAAAGCTGCAAAGTAGCAAACAGAGGGAAATAATTCTGGGGTCAATTTTAAAAATATAAGGCTCACCAAACCTCCTAATCATACTTCTCGTAGAAGAAAACAAGTTACATTTAGGACACATATGGTCAAAAGTGGCAGTGATTATTTTGGAAACTAGATTTTGGAGCTGTTAACAACATTTCAATCATCTGTAAATTACCTAAGAAATCAAAGTTATCAGTTCAATAGCAGTAGGTACTGGCAGTGTTCTTGGCTTGTTGCTGCACTGTTTGGGGATAGGTGTGGAGAAGAGGGGATATCACACACAGAGTCAACACTGATCTCCCATACGGAGTTCTATGTCTGATGATCTTGCATGAAACTAAATTGACTCCAGAAAATTACAACTGCAGCTCATCAGTTTAACTCAGTTTCCTGCCATGGCAAGGAACTGAACAGTCTTATCCAAGGGAATAAAATTTTGAGTTATTTTAAGATGAAAACAAGACAATGTGACTTTTTTTAATGAGAAAGGAATCTTCCAGTAAAGGAAACAGACTTTTGTGACAAAGCTGTAGAACTGTTGTTTCTTCTGCAGGGAGTTTCAGGCTGCATTTCTATTTAATTGGCATAAAGCCCAGCATCAAGCCCACTTTCAGAGTTACACTTTCCTCTGAGCTTTAATTTGCACTTGAAACTACACTCCACTAACTGAACACTGTCTTACTATTACTCTTTTCTCACCTACAACTTTTCCTCTTAGAAAGAAACTCTGCCCTCACCTAACCTGTTCCTTTCCTGGTCCCTCACCATTTTTTCTCTGCTTTACTGTTGACACTGTAGCTGAAGGGATAAACCCAGACCACAAGCAATCAAACAGTTAGCAGTGAAGGTAAAGATCATACAAGTCTAATGGAGAAACTTACTGGGCATAAACAAAATTGTATAAAACTCAGCAGTGATATGTCATCCTTTTTAATATCACCTGACCACTCAGTTTTCCAGTGAGCAGTGGGTACTTGGGGCATGTGGGGTGCCCAGGTGTACGTGCACATTGAGCTGCAGACTGCGTGTGCATTCATCGCTCTGTTCCAGGTGTCATGAGTTCTTCGTTCTGATCACTTTTATAATTTTTCCAGTTTTTCCTTTAAGGCTGGTAGTGCTTACCACAGCAGCTGCTTTTCCTCCACCAGCTTTATTCCTTTTTTTCTCTTCTTCTGTCTTGTTTAGGGAATAGTAAAAAACATTGTGGCAGGTACTCTTTGTTTTCTTTTTGAATGTGAGGTTAAGAACCGTTATATATCTGTTGCTGCTGGATAATAACTGGATTTCTTACACCAGCTACAAACTGTTAGCCTGCACCATCGCTCTTTTGACTGTTTGTCATCCTTCATCTTACCTCTTAATAGTTCTTCAGCTGAGCAGCATTTCCTAGTTTATAATGAGGTAAGTTTGGGGTACAGCTAACTAGAATCTTTTAAAGGAAACAACAATTTCAGTTCAAATTAATCTCAGCAAACGTACACAGAGAACAAAGACATACATCCCAAGGCCTGGGAGGTATTGTTTTTCCAAACCATGGATGCATGAGAAAACCTGTGTTAAACAGAACCTAGCCTTAGCTTGAAGTGAAGTCACAGACCTGCTATCTGCTTCTCTGGGTACTGGAATAAGTCCAAAATATGGTTACTGTCAGATTTGGGAAATGTATTTCTCATTTTCTTCTTTTTCTGCAGGAAAAAGACATACAACTTCAAATAGAAAACCCCTTACTCCTTGTATGAGGTGAGAGACCTTTGAAATCTCAGTTTTTAATGACTTTCCTCCATGCATGTACCTGAGGTCTCCTTGGGGAATTTGCTTTCTCAAGGACTCGGAGGACAATGTTGCTGGCTGTCAGGAGTCTTACAAAGTAAAACCCAGCTAACGAAGAGGGGTAGTAGCAGAGCTGCTCTGCTAGGGGAAAGGCATGATGGAAAACCTATTGCCCTGAGGCTGTCATCAAGTTAAGCCTCTCATAAGGGATGATTACAGGGTGCTACTTGCTTTTCTTGCCACTTTTGCTAAAATCCTGTGGCATCTACAGAGAGGCAGGCAGAAGAGCCCCCCCACACCATTTTTAGCATGCTCCCCAGGCCTGACACACAGCACTGGGCTCTGTCCTGAGCAGTTGGAACTGGAGCACTGCTGTTAGATGAAAGGAGTTTGCTAACACATTTAGAGGAACTAAAATTTGAAGTCCAAGGTCAGGTCCTTTCTTTTATTTATTTTTATTCCTGAGAAATATATGTATCTTTATGTATATATAAGAGGAGTGTGCTAACATGTATGAAAGGAAGGAGGAGGGAGAGGGGAAAGAAAGCAAATTATCCTATTTGTTGTTTTTATTCTATTTCCTACAACAGAAGCTGCTCCCTTCTCCTCTCCTTGCTGCAGCTGCGTGGTCGTTACAGTGTCTACAGTAATGATATGGTAGTGTTACTGGCAGATGTAAAACTCAATTGCTGTAAACAATGATTAAAAGATTGTTACACAGAGACAGGTGATATGGTGCAGTTAGTTGAAATGGATGTACATTATTCCCAACCATGTGCTAGCAAAATAAGCACACATGTTTAAGAGCCAAGTGCAATTAACATTAGTTTGCTTTTATACCTCCGCATTTCACACTCCATTGACTGTCAGTACCTTGTTTGGAATCAGTCACCATAAAAGCACCTCTTTCTCCCTGTGTGCAATGAAGAGCTATGGATGATGCGTTACAGAGAGAAATAAATAAATAGGTTTTCTTAAATAAATTGTTGACTCTAGAGACAGTATTTCTAATTGAGAAACTGGCATCTTAGTGACAAAGTTACTGATGGTAATAATGAAAAATAGAGCAAGATAGACAGCTTTATGAAATAGATATCTAAGAACCAGAAAGAAATCAGCTCACTGAAACAATCCCCGCAAAATTGGAAGAGCTAGTCTAGATACAGATCATGAGTGAGCAGCAGGTGGTCAGGAGGTGCAAAACTTATGGTTTCTCAAGAACAAGATCTGACAGAGCACAGCAAATAGGACAGCAGCTGTGCTAGTGGTGAGATGCTTGGGTGGACTTCCTGGTGTGGTATGCAGCTCGAGAACATAGGTACCTACATTTTGGTGTCTAACATGAGCCTGGTCATAAGCTACCGTTGTGTTCCATCCGTGTAGTTTATATGATCTGAAAAGCTAGTCATCTCTCCCTAAAAGACACCTATGTTTGGTTCACTGGATTTCTTTGTAGACTCCGTTGACCATAGTGACCAGGGACTTGAAGAAATAACTCACATGTAGGTCAACTGCCAGTGAGGATGCCCTAGGCTTATCTCCACCTGCAGATCTGGTGTCATATCTGCTAGTCTTATGTGAATACCTTGGACATGCCAGAGTATTTAAGTGACAATAAATAGTTGCACTGAGGCAATTAATTGAAGTCCCAGTGACAAAAACAGCAGTTCTGTGTCATTTACTTCTCCCCTTATGAGATTTTCACATTGTCCTCATTTTTTCTGTGCCTCATGAACTTTAACATAAAAACACAAAAGCAATTAAAAGGGACTTCAGGGAACTGGGGGGATTGATTAGAGGATCAGGAGCACAGGTAGTGTTCTCCTCAGTCCCCGCAGTGGCAGGGATGAATGCTGAGAGGATCAGGAGAACACACCTGATCAACACCTGGCTCAGAGGCTGGTGCCAGAGGTGTAATTTTGGTTTTTTTGATCATGGGGAGGCTTATGTGGCACCAGGCCGGCTAGCAAATGATGGAGGTCACCTGTCTTATAGGGGGGTAAGGGTGCTCGCTGGTAAGCTGGCAGGGCTCATTGAGAGGGCTTTAAACTAGGTTTGAAAGGGGGAGGGGGAATTACCAGGCCTGTTACAAACAAACCAAGGGGTGGCACGCTGAGGGTAGGAGTGGATTCAACAGTTCAGCTCAAGTGCACTCACAGTAGTGCACGCAGTATGAGCAATAAGCAAGAGGTATTTAACGACAGAAAAGCCAGCAACAAATGCCCAGAGCCTGGAAAAGGTTCACAGGCTGGCCTGAGGGTGGCTGGAGGGCAGCACACAGGAGGTCCAGCCTCCTTGGGAGCCCAACTTAAGTGCTTCTATACGAATGCACGTAGTATGGGGAATAAACAAGAGGAGCTGGAGATGTGTGCACACCTGCGGTGTTATGATCTTATTGGCACTACAGAGACATGGTGGGATGGATCGTATGACTGGAGTGTTGGAATGCAGGGATACAGGCTCTTTAGAAAGGACAGGCAGGGGAGAAGAGGAGGGGATGTTGCCCTATATGTCAAAGACCAGCTGGAGTGCATGGAGCTCCACCTGGGGTCAGATGAAGAGCCAACAGAGAGCCTGTGGGTCAGGATCAAAGGGAGGGCTCGGACAGGGGACATTGTAGTGGGGGTCTGCTACAGGCCACCTGACCAGGGAGAGCAAGTGGATGAGGCCCTCTCCAGACAGATAGGAGCAGCCTCACACTCACAAGCCCTGGTCCTCATGGGGGATTTCAACCATCCTGATATCTGTTGGAAGAACAACACAGCACAGCATAGGCAGGCCAGGAAGCTCATGGAATGTGTTGATGACAACTTCCTTCTCCAAGTGATAGAGGAGCCAACCAGGAGAGGGGCTATGCTGGACCAAGTTCTCACCAACAAGGAAGGGCTGGTGAGGAATGTGGAACTCAAGGGCAGCCTGGGATGCAGCGACCATGAGACAGTAGAGTTCAAGATCCTCAGGGCAGTGAGGAGGGTGCACAGCAACCTCACTACCCTGGACTTTAGGAGAGTGGACTTTGGCCTCTTCAGGGACCTGCTTGGAAGAGTCCCATGGGATAAAGCCCTGGAGGGAAGAGAGGCCCAAGAAAGCTGGCTAATATTCAAGGATCACTTC
>WKFP01013173.1:74645-89120 GCA_011057875.1 Pterocles orientalis
AGACACTGGAACAGGTTGCCCAGGGAAGTTGTGGATGCCCCATCCCTGGAGGTGTTCAAGGCCAGGCTGGATGAGGCTTTGGGCAAGCTGGTCTAGTTGAGGGTGTCCCTGCCAATGGCAGGGGGGTTGGAACTTGATGATCTTTAAGGTCCCTTCCAACCCTAATCATTCTATGATTCTATGATTCTATGATTCTATTTTTAGATCCTTTTGAGGCAGGCAAAGTCTTCTGTGCTCAGTTCACTAGCCCTTGAGATGTGGAAGCTGCATCTAGAACTACCCTGTCAGAGTACGTTGGCACATGATGACGCTCACTTAGCTGAATTGCATCTCGATCACTTGCCTTGTTTGCTTTGCATTGGGTCAGGAACCAGGGAATGAGAGCAAGGAACCAGGAAACATCACCAAAAAGAGGAATGGGTCTGAAGATAGTTACGTTTAAACTTTAGATTCCCTCAAACCCTGCCTGATTTGGAAAGCGGTTGGCCTGGCAGGTGTTTGTTTGGACACACACCCACAGACTGGCATTCTTTCTAGAAGACAGCAGATGTACATACCTAGTGGTCAGAGAACTTGCCAGATGAGAGAGGCTTATGATCAGTGCTGAAGGCTTTGATAGGTCTGTGCAATCAGATTCAGATTTAAGGACTACATCTGTTTCTACTTCCATCCCACCTATGTGATGTTTCCACAAGGAAAGCAGAAAATCCTACTCTTCTTTTGGATTGGCTCTGGAAACATAGTGAATCTTCATCCCTGTGAACTTGTACAAAGTGCTCAGCTAGACAGCAAAGTTGCACAGCTCACACGTGGATACACCAGCAGTTCCTTCATTTCTACCTCAGGAACAGGAGTGAGAGGCACTAGCGTGGCCAGTCCTCCACTGCAGATTTATAAAGGCCTTGTGGTAAGAAATGGTATTAAATAACAGTCACCACTACTTCCACATCACCTTCAGGTAGGCCTTCCTCCTTTTTAGTAGATCTAATTAAAAAGCAGCTGTTAATTGTCTGCGAGCAAAGGCTCCCCGAGAACATTCTAGAGAGAATGGGAATGTTACATGCATGAGGTAGTCTCACACAACAAAAATATTCTCTCTATAATAAATAAAGCTGATTTTATATACAACAACACAGATCTGTCACATCGGCATCCACCACTTTGGAGTCCTGTCACCAGCTTGTTACCCTGCTCTACTAACTACTGTCTTTGCTCTGTTTTTCTGTCTTTCACCCTTGATTCACCTGTTTGAATCTGATTCCTCTGGTTGAGACTGTGAAAGCCATAAAAGAAGATGCACACTGGGATGTTCACACTGATGGTTCTGTCTCATGGAGCCAGAGGAGTACTGAGATGTTTCAGTACAGTGATCTGTTCCAAAAAGCCAGCATCTCCACCACTTGGTGACCTTGATGATCCTGCTCCTTCATCTCCATCCTCTATATCATATACACAGCACCCATCTACTTAAACTGTACATATTTAGGACCCTGCACACATGTCACTGTCTGTTATAATTACGAGGCATGTATCTTTTATAGACACCTCTACTCAATTTCACTGTATATGTTTAAATCTTTAAATCAAGCAAGGAAATTGCTTATATTTATGTCAGCTTTGTAAAAGAGAGAAAAAATAAGTAGAGCTGTCAGGGATAGAGAGAAACCTGGATGATGGGCGAGTGGGTGGTTCATGAACCTTTAAGTAAAAAAGAAGCAATAGTGTCAAGTTCTGTTCGATATTATGAATGTAGAAATGTTATCAGAGAGCTAAACAAATGAAATAGAATTTGAGGGTCTCAGTAAACAAGTTCTGATACAGACAAATCTGAGTAATGGTTTTTGGATGTTAGGGAATCATACAGGATGGCACAGACAGGCACAGAGTAGAGCACTTCTGTTTGGTCACCATCCTTGGCCTCATTGCTCTTGTGTAAAGCTTCAACTCAGCCAGACTGCTCTTGAGTGTTATCTACCTAGCCCTGGGGATTTGAGGGCAGGTGTGACATATAAACACCATTTCTCTACTCTCTGTCCTTTCAATAACAATTGAGCAGGGCACCAGTATATGCCAACTACCATCTTTCATGGAAATAAGGAGAAGTGGCATGAAACACAAGGGTAATGTTTTATTTAAAGAAACTTCACAGAAATACGATTTTCCTTCAGCAAATCTTGTATTTTTCACTCAAGTGCACATTTCTACTGTTTTAAAATATCCAAATTAATTGACAAAGACTTAATTTATTATGAAAATGTTGCTTATTCACAGGTTTAGTATGTTTCAATATTTCTTTGCTTTCTGAGATAAGCTTATTAAGATCTTCATATGAACAGTAGAAATTAACTTTAATTTGAAGCTCTGCCAGAAAATTATCAATATTTATTAGGATTCTGCAGTCCTCTCAGTCTTTTTTCATAAAGAAAATACTATTTCCAGGGTTGCATGTGAGTTAAGACTGGACATAATAAAATGGTTCTTAATCGATATGGTTTAATAAACTGAAATAACTAAGATTTTAAAGTAGAATATTACCTATTTTCCAGTATAAAACTCCTGAAATATGTATAAATAACTTATTGAATTGCTCAGTACACAGAATTTTTAGACACATTTTTTTATGATGTAGCCTTTTGACATGTTGCAATCTTTTGATAATGCTTATGGTTTCCTAAAAAAGTAATTATTTTTTTTTAAAGGGAGATAGATCAAGTTAAGATATTGTTGTTCCTCAATTCAAACAGAAATCCATATGAATTTTGTGTCTCTGAATAGTGTCCCACTTCAACTTTTACTTGCTTTGTCATGTCATGCTTTTAAATAAGAATGGTATTCTTGACAAACAAACCTGTTGTTGTTTCTGTTGTATTTTACTTTTCAGTGAGGTTATAAACTTCAGCACAAACTGAGTATTCTAATTTTGGGAGGGTTGTTAAAAGTCTTCAGCTTTTGAGAGAAATAAAAGTCACCAAAGGTATTTCTCAGTCTTCCCCAAATTTATCATTTTTTAAAGAACTTTAAGTTTCAGTGAGGAGTTCTCAACCATTCTGTAAGAACTTCTCGTAACAGAAAAACATTTTAAGATTCATTCAATCACAAGACATGGAAAGAACCATGTTGCAGGTTGCCCTACCCCACTGCTTCAGATTGACAGAATTTAGGATCTTCAGTAGTTTTGAAGCGTGGACAATACAGAAAAAATGTCAAAATTATTGCTTTACAGCCCCCCCAGTTATCTGTTGATTTATCTTTTGAATGCTTTGCAGTATTGCATAGACAAAGACAATTGGCAAGAAGTAGCTATTCATTATACTTCTCCATCTATCTGTGGGCAGAAAGTAGTATCCCAAGGTCATAATCAGTGCTACAGTAATATGTTGTCACGAATTATATATTGCCAAAATTCAAGCTAGTTGACTGCAGTATACACTTTACATTTGTGAACATTTCTTACAGTTTTATTGGTGTCTTGAAAGTAATGGATTTTTCCCCTTTCAACTATGCAGTAGCAAACAGTTTATCAAAAATACTTTTGTATCTCCAAGGTTTGCATCATCAGTGGCCACAGATTAAAAATGTTGTCATTTTCTACATTGGCTTTAAAGTCTCTCTCAATTGAAAGGCAAGTTCATATTTTGTGGTTGATCCTGGAAGCTGTTGTCTTAAGAAGATAAAACATTTTAGCTTTTGGAAATCTTGAAATAACACTATTCGTTTTGCTGTCAAATTAGAGTGATCTGCATTTAAAAAATGTGTGATATTTGGTAGAATGCTGTAGTGGCCATTTTATTTTCTCAGGAAGAAAAGTTTTAAAGGTTTTATTTTGTCTCATGTTAGGAATTATTATGATCATTTACATGCTTACAAACAATTGAGAAAATGTCTCTGTAAAGTACAGTAAGTCTTATGGGAACTAGTGCTTTCTCTACTGAACCATGAAAAGTAATTTCTGTACTCATTCCAGGAATGCTTATTCCTCTGTTTCATCTTAAGAACTGTGTCTTGATTTGTTTATAAAATGCTATTATCATGATCTCTGCTGTATCATCAGCCACATGAAGAAGTGTTGTCATCAACTACTTCTAAATCAATAATGTGCAGATTCCTGCTTGTATATAATCAATTGCTCCAGGTCACAAAGTGTTGGGCTAATAAACACCTTTTGTGATACAGGCAGTGGTTAGCTGTGCTTTTGATAAACATTGTGGATAAAGTCCTCTTCAGATATGAAAATGTTCCATCTGCAGTATAATCCCAGCTACAGTTCTCTGCTTTTTGTCCTATCACTACATTCCCTGATCAAGACTGCCTCCCTGTCTTTCCTGTAGGCCCCCTTTAAGTAGTGAAAGGTGTTCTAAGGTCTCCCCAGAGCCTTCTCTTCTCCAGGCTGAACAACCCCAACTGTCTCAGCTTGTCTTCATAGGGGAGGTGCTCCAACCCCCTGATCATTTTTGTGGCCCTTCTCTAGACCCAATCCAACAGATCCATGTCTTTCCTGTGCTCATATGAAATAGATTTCTCCTGTCTACATTTTAGCTTCTGCTAGATGTGTAGGGTGAGTCATCTCAAATGATTAATATGTCTAGACACTCTGGGTTCTTCTTCCACTCAGTGGAGAGAAATAGGCACTTTTAGGGCACAGTACGTCTTACAGTGCGTCTGCATACACTATGATGAGATGAATCACAGCAGAGGAATGCTGTTTCTCTCTTCAGTTATGAAGAAGATAGTTCTTTTGAGGTGGTCGTCTACAAACTGAAGATCAATTCTAGGCCAGAGAACTTCTCCCAGGGTGTAAACTGCCTTGAATTAAGGTGAGGAGGTTGCTGGGGGTGTCCCTCTGCTTTAGTCAAGATGGCTTACGATGGTAACGGAGGCAGCAAATCTGTCTGACCCCCATGGAGATGGGGAACCTGAGGGCTTCCAGCTGCACCAGCTTGTTGGCAACATGAAATCTTGGAACCCATCTTCCCCCTTTCCTGCTGAAACTGCTCCAGGGCTTCCTTAGACTGACTATCTGCTACCTGCAAGGCTGACTGGGGGCTGGGGAAATATTTTGAAAGGACAGAAACCCTGACAAAACTTAAGCATTTCAGGGTGTGTGTTTCTTGGGGATATTTAAAAACTTCAGTTATGTGACTTTTCTTTAAGAGACTTGTCTAAAGTCATGGGGTATTCTGCAGAACAGAAATCCTAGCCGTTTACTGTCTCTGCTAAGTGTATTATTTCAATGGAGAAGAGAAGACTTGATAACTACCCTGATTGTTTGGCTCAGTTCTCAATAAAGTGATACATTTCGTTGTCTTTCCTTGCTCTCAGGCAAAGGGCTGTCACACTTGTGCAAGGATGAAGCTCAGGTCTTGTCAACAAAGGGCAGGTAAATCGTGCTGGACATGTATCTCCTGATATTGCAGTTGTGTCTACTGAAGTCTGAAGTACCTGTCTAATCTGCCTCTCATCTCTTCCCTGCCCAGTTGTTACCTTATGTGTGGCAGCAGTATAGCTGGCATGGCTCTGCAGACCTTTGTTAAATCCAGTGGAATGAGCTGGGAGCAGCTCTGTTGGCAGATGTGATGCAGCAGGAGGAGGATTGTGAACAGCTGGAGGAAAGATTCTGAGCAGTCTTACATGCCACTGACACAGCTGTTTGCTGAGTACTACATCTGTCTATGTCTCACTGACTAAGAAATATTGGCAAAATCATATCACTGTCGCTCCAAGTCAGAGCAGTTTATTTTCAAAGTATACAGTTGGGGATTTGTATTAGGGTCTTATTTTTACAGAACTTCTGAATTTCTTGTACAATGAATTAAATATGCCACACACTGAGAGTTGTTGGAAAATAACAATTCAAAATGCATGTAGACATTTGTGCCCTATGCCTGATCTCTTTCCTTTATTGGGGAGGACAAGAGCAGATTGTGCTTTTAGAAAGCATCTGGCCATCTCTGTTTTCTCATACATTACATATTATTGACTGAACCATTTGTAATTTCATAATGCTCTCTATTAAATAATTTTTCTTTATCCACTGTTTCTATTAGCAGCTTAACAATTCATCTTGCATGGTATTTCTTCCACATAATTATAATATATCTGGCAGTGCTTAATTGAAGGTTTAATAATTTCTCCTTTTTTTTTTTACTTAGAGGATATTAATGACACTAGATCTCCAACAATGAATACGCTTCTCTAAGATAGCTTTCATTTACCTTTGAATGCCCTTTTCTGTACAAATATATATGAAAATATTTTCAGTATCAAGAGAGTGCTATAATGTCTCATGTCTCATAATATTTCAAAGACATGGTTAGTAATTTCTTTCTGGGACACTGCAGTTACTTACATCAGCAGCATTCCACATGGGCGTTTCATCTGGTTGCCCTTTTATTCTAGGATAAAAATGAGGGACACAATTTTACACTCATAAGCTGAAACTCCCTCCTATAGAAATTCCAGGCACTGATTAGGAATCTGTCAATTAAGTGATCAGTCCCTACCTATCTACCTTCTGTTTTAAGCTCCACACTGACATATAATGTTGGAGGGATCTCTTTAACCTCTTGTTAGCAGGAAGCTCACTAGGAATATGCCTGATTCTTCCTCAGCGAAGTCAGTAGGCTGCATTGCTTGAAGATGTGAGCTGCCTGCTCCTATATAGAGGCCCAGGAAAACTGTGTTCAGTGCCAATGTGGAGATTAGTATCTATCTTCCTGTGGTTTACAGTGCTACAAAATGTAACTCCTTTATCTGACGAGTAATCTGAACTCTCTACTCTTCTAATGTGATGAAAACCAGTGATATCTGATGTCTCTTCTTGTCTTTTGATCAGAGTTAAAGTGCTAATTACGGCATTGATCTACTCCTGGCTAAAACAAAACCCTATTGACACTAGTTTCCCAGCTTTTGGTTATTTATGGCATTGCTTTCAGTACATCATGATCCTCTATTGTAGACAACACTTACTGGAATGAGTTTGTTCCATAGTACAGAAAGATCATGAACTTCCATAGTAAATTCTTGCTCTGTGGCCTCAAAAATATTATACATGCCGAAAGAGATGCAATACCCAAAGATTTGAGAGCAACTACCCCTGTGTGCTAGATTTTGTAGAATACAGAATATTGAATGTTTTCGAAGACACTGTCGGTAACAGGATGTAAATTGTCAGGGACCATCTGCTGTACAATTGATTGACCATGATTGAGACAAATATCATTTAGAGATTTAGCAACATTTAGGAAATCATGTAGAAGTTTTGCTTTCTTTTTTCTGTTTTCTTTTCCCATTTATTAATTTTAACTAAATTTTAAGTGGATTTATCTTCAAATTTCTGTTTATGCGAAAAGGAAGGCAATGAAAAACTGACCTTTCAGTTTCATGATAATATCATGGTATTCAGTATAAGATTTTCCTTCTGACATAAGTAACCTCAAAGTATTTATTCCAAGCATATACTGTTGCAAAAATAAATTAATAATGCGTAATTATAAATATGGGGTTTAGATATGTATTAAAATGTCTCCTATTTTTCTGAACTGCAGAAATGTTTCAATGGAACATTTTTAAGATGACTCTCCTACTTACTATGTATGTGGTCCCCTCTACTCAGTACTGATGAGATACATCTGGAGTGCTGGGTCCAGTCCTGGACTCCCCAGTGCAAGACAGACTTGAACATACCAGAGAGAGTCCAGTGTAGGGCACAAATTTGGTTAAGGGACTGGAGCATATGATATATGAGGAGAGGCTAAGAGAGCCTGGAGAAGAGAAGGGTCAGGGGAATCTGATCCATGTGGATAAATGCCTGATGAGAGGGAATGAAGAAAACAGAGCCAGGCTCTTCTCAGTGGTAACCATTGAATGAACATGATGCAATGGGAACAAGCTGAAATATATAAAAATAAATTTAAATACAGGAAAAAACTTTTCAGTCATGACAATGGTTGAACACTGGCACAGACTGGCCAGAGAGGCTGTGAAGTCTCCATCCTTGGAGATATTCAAAAAGCAACTGGGCACAGTCATGAACAATCTGCTCTAGCTCACCCTGCTCTGACCAGAGGGTTGCACTCAACAGTCTCCAGAGGTGCCTTCCAACCTCAGCTGTTCTGTGACTCTGCAATACTTAAACTTATCTATTTCTTAGATTTTATCCAGTCATACTAATATTGTTCATCACCCTTGGAAAGATATTAACAGAAAAAGCTCTCTGAAAAGTGTCAATTCCTTTGTCTAATTATTTGGAGAGAATCTGGGAGAACATTTTCCAAGTAATCTCCATTTTGGAGTGACAATAGTCTTTGGTAAACTCAGCCATGCTCAGTAATCTGTGTGCGTGGTTGAAGTTTTCCATTCCAGACATTGATGTGTAGTTGTAAAGGTACCAAAAAAGGTGCACACAGCTTGATTACTAAGAGTTTGCAGCTGATCCTGTCTGATGCTTGTGCAAAAGTTGTAGAAGGCTCTAGGTAACCTCAGAGGATTTCCCATGCACACACTTGCACATCCTGTTCAAGGGCCAGACATATTTGCTATCCGTCCCAAAGACAACAAGTGGTTCTGAGCTCCAGACAGTACCACTGGTCCAGCCCTGTGTCTGTGCCAGCTCCACAAGCTGGTATCCTATCTGTACCTTTAGCAAGTTAGGCCCTGGTTCCCTTGGCGTCACCAGTAATTGCCCATTGAAAACCCAAATCTGACTTGTTTGTGACTCGGCTTCTCCACCTTGACAGCAACACTACTGGCCATGAAAAACTTGTTTGGAATTAAAATGTTATGAAGAGAAATATGGGAAGATTTTTACTAGATTGCAGTTTAATTTCTGTGATCATATCCCAAACTGTGTGATTCATCATTGTAGTGCTTTCTTTAAATGCTTACTTCCTGTTTTTTCAAAATGCAAAAACTTGAATTTAAAAAGATGTAAGAATTTGAATTTAAAAATATATATATAATTTGATCCATTATTCTTGCTGTCATATTACAAATGGTTTTAAATTTATTTTGCCTAACGGGACAAGTACAAGGAATTTGGCTCTAGTATTAAGGTAACTATCACACTGCGACTGAATAAGTTTCCTGTTTGTTTTTGTGTTTGTGCACTAAACTGCAGCCCAAGTCCTGCTCAGCTTGGCTGAGTGCTCCGTTTTAATCAACAGCCTGTTTATGGGGCACAACAGTACTGATGTATGTGGGGCTCAACATACGTTTCTTCTTTCTCTGTTATCTTTGTTACTTTCCTCCTTCAAATATTCATTGGTGTGAAATGTATGAGAATGTAATACAATTTGACATGTATAGGTTGAAGCAAAGTAATCAATTAATCTGTACGAAGTGATAACCTAATTTTCTCAGAAAGATTCAGCAGTAGTAAATAAATCCTAATAGTTCCTTGAGCTAATATAGCCAGAGCTGAGGGGTAAGCCTATTTTCACAACTTATGGGACTAGCCATCTTAACGAGTGTCAGTTCTTCAGCTTGTAGAAATCTTGTTTATAAGCCAGAAACCAATGGGCTTGGGTTTAACACAGAGATTAAGGTTCCACTACCTTAGAAAAGTCACTACAGTGTAAATGGTAGTGCAGTACGTGCCTTACATCCCAGCTGTAGCCAGAGCCATTGAGGGAAGGAAAAACAAGGGTCATGTTGAGGACGGGATCTTCCCCCTATTCTCCTCCCATCATTTATTTTCCTCCATTATTAGTCATTCAGCCTTCAAAAGGGCTGAAAGGGGAATTCCTTCCCTGGACAGAAGCTACTGTCTCTTGTATGCTCACAAAGTTGGTTTAGATGTCCTCCCCCGACCATCAATCCCATTCTGGCCAGGGAAGGAGATCCCCTCTTCCTTCCTGAGTTTAGAATAGGATCAGGCTCAGAGACCTGTAGGTGGGCTCATGGTAATCATCATCAGCCATCCAGACTGGTCTCAGGTGGTCCATGTACTGAGGGCCAGTCTGTAGGCCATGCTTGGCTCCTGTGCCATCCTCTGGCAAGTGTGCTGACCTTACCTCTCTGTGGTAAGATGTAGTACAAGGAAACTGCAAACATCACCTGTCAAACACCCTGTTGCTTCCTCTCCTGTCCAGAAGGAGAGAAAAGGCATCTACAGATAAAGCTGTATTACAACTCCACTTTGACAAGGAGCATTGTGTAGATAGCTGTAATGTGGGTAAAAGGTTTGATATGTACCTGAGAGTCCTTGCAGATAACTTCAAAGCTGACCATAATAATCAGCATAGGTATATGTCTAGTGATCACTCTGTGAGTTGTTGCTTTTTTTTTTAAATCAAGGAGTAAAAAGAAGCAGAAGCCAAATTCAGATCACATGATTTTAAGCTGCATGTACTCTTGCCAACAAAATTTATATCTGTTGAGATGTGAGCAGGCAGCTAAGTCCAATTTGAACAAAAATGAAATCTATAAGAATTGAAAACATCATTTATATTCCCTATCACAGTGGTATGGCTACCTCTACATGTGCAAATCATAGAATCATAGAATCATAGAATCACCAAGGTTGGAAAAGACCTAAAAGATCATCCAGTCCAACCGTTCACCTATTATCAACAGCTCCCACTAAACCATGTCCCTCAACACAACATCCAGTCTGTCCTTGAACACACCCAGGGTCGGTGACTCCACCACCTCCCTGGGCAGTCCATTCCGGTGCCTGACCACCCTTTCTGAGAAGTAATACTTCCTAACGTCCAGCCTGAATCTCCCCTGCTGTAGCTTGAAACCATTCCCCCTGGTCCTATCACTAATGACACGAGAGAAGAGGCCGACCCCCAGCTCACTACAACCTCCCTTCAGGAAGTTATAGAGAGCAATGAGGTCTCCCCTGAGCCTCCTCTTCTCCAGGCTGAACAATCCCAGCTCCTTCAGCCTCTCGTCATATGGCCTGTGCTCCAGACCCCTCACCAGTTTTGTTGCCTTCCTCTGAACACGCTCCAGGGCCTCAATGTCTTTCTTGCAGTGAGGGGCCCAAAACTGGGCACAGTACTCGAGGTGCGGCCTCACTAGTGCTGAGTACAGGGGAACAATCACCTCTCTGCTCCTGCGGGCAACACTGTTTCTGATGCAAGCCAGGATGCCATTGGCCTTCTTGGCCACCTGGGCACACTGTCGGCTCATGTTCAGCCGAGCATCAATCAATACCCCCAGGTCCATTTCCTCTACGCAGTCTTCCAGCCACTCTGCCCCAAGCCTGTAGCATCGCCTGGGGTTGTTGTAGCCGAAGTGCAAGACCCGGCATTTGGTCTTGTTGAACCTCATCCCGTTGGCTTCAGCCCAGCTCTCCAGCCTGTCCAGATCCCTCTGTAGGGCCTCGCTACCCCCAGGCAGATCCACACTCCCAGCCAATTTGGTGTCATCTGCGAACTTACTGAGGGTGCACTCGATGCCCTCATCCACGTCATCAATAAAGACATTGAAGAGGACAGGCCCCAGCACCGACCCCTGGGGAACACAACTCATGACAGGTCGCCAGCTGGATTTAACTCCATTCACCACCATTCTCTGAGCCCGGCCCTCCAGCCAGCTCCTTACCCAGCCAAGAGTGTACCCATCCAAGCCACGGACTGCCAGCTTCTGCAGGAGAATACTGTGGGAGACAGTGTCAAAGGCTTTGCTGAAGTCTAGGTAGTCCACATCAACAGCCTTTCCCTCATCCACCAGATGGGTCACTAGATCATAGAAGGAGATCAGGTTGGTCAAGCAGGACCTACCCTTCATGAACCCATGCTGGCTGGGCCTGATCCCCCGGTCATCCCACACATGCCGCATGATCTCCCTCAAAACAATCTGCTCCATTACCTTCCCTGGAACTGAGGTCAGGCTAACAGGCCTGTAGTTCCCCGGGTCCTCCTTATGACCTTTCTTGTAAATGGGAGTCACATTGGCAAGCCTCCAGTCTTCTGGGACGTCACCAGTCAACAAGGAGCGCTGATAGATGATGGAAAGCGGCTCGGCTATCACCTCTGCCAGTTCCCTCAGCACTCTCGGGTGGATCTCATCTGGCCCCATGGACTTGTGGCAGTCCAGTTGGAGTAAGTCTCTGTTTCTTCCAGAATCACAGGGGGGTTAATGTGCTCCCCAGCCGAGACTACCAGGTCAGAGAGAGGAGTACCCTGAGGATAACTGGTCTGACTTTTAAAGACAGACATAAAGAAGGCATTCATAACCTCTGCCTTTTCCTTATCCTCAGTGGTCACATTCCCAGCCTCATCCAGCGAAGAGTGTATATTCTCCTTTGTCCTCCTCTTACTGTTAATGTATATATAAAAGAGTTTCTTATTCCTTTACACCCCAGTGGCCAGGTTAAATTCAAGCTGGGCTTTTGCCCTTCTGATTTCACGTCTACACATCCTAACGACTTCCTTGTATTCATTCTGAGTTGCCTGTCCCTTCTTCCACAGGCGGTAGATTCTCTTTTTCTCCCGGAGCCTCAAGTATAGCTCCCTATTCATCCACGCCGGTCTTCTTCCCCACCAGCTCATTTTGCAGCTCAGGGGGACTGCCTGCTCCTGCGCCCTTAAGACTTCCTTCTTGAAGAGCAACCAGCTCTCTTACACCCCTTTACTCACTAAGACTGAATGCCAGGGGACTCCCCCTACTAGTCTCTTGAACAATTCAAAGTCCACCCTCCAGAAGTCCAAGGTAGCAGTTTTACTATTCCCCCTCCAGGCTCCACCATGAATCGAGAAATCTATCATTTCATGGTCACTCTGTCCAAGACAGCCCCCAACCTCCACATCTCCCACCAGAGAGATGTGATGTTCCCTGTTTGTGAACAGCAGGTCTAGCGGGGCAGTTCCTCTCGTGGGCTCTCTGACCAGCTGCATCAGGAAGTTATCCTCTATGCATTCCAGAAACCTCCTAGACTGCTTCTTCTGTGCTGTGCTGTACTCCCAGCATATGTCAGGGAAGTTGAAGTCCCCAATGAGGACAAGGGCCGGCGACTGTGCAGCTCGTGCCAGCTGCTTATAGAATACCTCTTCTGTCTCTTCATCCTGGTTTAGAGGTCTACAACAGACGCCCACCAGGATGTCTGCCTTGTCAGCCCTTCCTCTGATCTTTACCCATAGGGATCCAATGTTATCGATCCCAGTCACAATCTCAGTAGCATAAAAGCGTAGAGAGCCACACCGCCACCCCACTTAAAAGAAGGGCTTAAGTATATGATTGAAATTTCTCTCTGAGCAACAATGCAGTTACATAATTTGTCCACAAAATTAAGTTATGCACCTGACATTTTTGAAAATACATGTGCTGCTAGCATTTCAATATGGACTCCTTAAACCAATTTTCTGCTACTCTCCCCTGTCAGGTTCCCCTGTACACAGAGAAAAACTTGACCAGACAGTTTAATATGAAAAGTTTTACTTGAGAACATTTCTGCTTGCCTTTTAAAAACAATCATTTTGTGACTGCATTGAGAACCATCGCTGTACTGATGACACCATACGTAGCTGCCTACTCCCAGATCTAAGACCAAGAGACCTATTAAGCCATTTTTTCTCAGGGCTGCAGAATTGTGGCCTCTGACAGTGCAGGACTGGAGAGAAGTCAGTGGCGTTACGTTGTTATGTTCAGTTCTCTGTTTTCTGTAGCTCTCTTTGGTGCCAAAACAACCATTTCTCATCAGCTGTGTAGGAAGACCAGCTTCTGGAGAGAAAGAGCTCTGAAGCTTTTTTCCCGGATTAACATGCTGGAGTATGTGGTGTCTATAAAGTCCTGTGTCCCTTGAAAGAAGATGAGGGGACAGGACCTTATAGACCCAGTGGAGGAGTCATGGGTGATCTCCTCCATCAATCACCTCCATCCCTGGAAAAGTGATGGAACAACTTATTCTTGATGCTGTCTGTAGGCATATCAGGGACAAGAAGGTCATTAGAGACAGTCAACGTGTCTTCACCGAGGGGAAGTCATGCTTGAACAACCTGAAAAGCCTTTTATGAGGACATTACCAGGTGGATAGATGATGGTAAAGCAGCAGATGTGGTTTATCTCGATTTCAGTAAAGCATTTGACACCGTCTCCCACAGTATCCTTGCGGCTAAACTGAGGAAGTGTGATCTGGATGATCGGGTAGTGAGATGGATTGTGAACTGGCTGGAGAAAAGAAGCCAGAGAGTTGTGGTGAATGGGATGGAGTCTAGTTGGAGGCCTGTATCTAGTGGAGTCCCCCAGGGTTCGGTATTGGGACCAGTGCTATTCAATATATTCATCAATGACTTGGATGAGGGAGTAGAGTGCACCCTCAGCAAGTTTGCTGATGATACGAAACTGGGAGGAGTGTCTGACACACCAGAAGGCTGTGCTTCCATTCAGCGAGACCTAGACAGGCTGGAGATTTGGGTGGGGAAAAATCTAATGCAGTTTAACAAGAGCAAGTGTAGAGTCTGTCCATCTGGGCAGGAACAACTCCAGGCACCAGTATAAGTTGGGTACTGACCTGCTGGAGAGTAGTGT
>WKFP01013173.1:108880-139864 GCA_011057875.1 Pterocles orientalis
TGTCAGGAGGATGGAGCCAGGCTCTTCTCTGTGACATCCAGTGATAGGACAAGGGGCAATGGGTTCAAGCTGGAACATAGGAGGTTCCACTTGAATATGAGAAAAAACTTCTTTACAGTGAGGGTGACAGAGCACTGGAACAGGCTGCCCAGAGAGGTTGTGGAGTCTCCTTCTCTGGAGACATTCAAAGCCCGCCTGGAATTGTTCCTGGGTGATCTGATTTAGGTGTTCCTGCTCTGGCAGGGGGATTGGACTAGATGATCTTTCGAGGTCCCTTCCAATCTCTAACATTCTGTGATTCTGTGATTCTGTGAACTCAGGAGCTCATACAGCCCTGTCTCTCACTCTAAATAGGACCTACACCAATGCAGAGTTATCACTTCTGGTTTCATCCCGCCAAATCCCAAAAACCGCCCAGGGTGGAGATTGCACAATTGTTTCAAGGCTCTGTTCTAGCACTGTGACTTATTCCTAGTAATAGAGTGCTTCCTAATGTGCAGTCCCATTTGCTTGGTCCCATGGTGTTATCTCTCCACTTCAGATAGAGAGCACAAGGAAACCATGATGGAGGTGGGGGCTGATCTCTGAACAAAACCAGCATATTCACAGATGGTAAAAACTTTTAGGGTCAAAAATGTAACAGCGACTGTTACAAGTTGCTTCATAGGAAAGGTGGTGATTGAGCACTGCTCCATCCTATCTATCTTCTCTGTAGCCCCTGAGCCAACTCATCTAGACCTACTATCACATTTTATCTTTCAGTGCAGGAAGCTCATGACACTATGAAGATGAGATCTAGTATTTGTCCAATGGGTGGAAATACATGGCAACATCTTATAAGTGATAGTTGCAGTGAAGGCAGCTGTAATGTTGTGCTCAGGACAGTGGCAACCTCAATGTCCTGCTGATTTGAGTGTATCTGTTTTCCAGAAGAAAAATTTTGCTTAAAGACAGTGGGGCTTAAAAACCAAGATACATTTGTATGTATGCCCTCCAGCAGTGGTTGACATTTCTCTATCATATCATACAGTGGCATTGTTGATCTTTGTGGTACTGACAGTACTGTTGAGATCTTTAGAATTCCCATAATCTTTTACTGCAAGTTCATCCTGAGATTAAATGGTTAACAATTGATCAGACTCTTCTATCACAAAAAAAAAAAAAAATCAGCCCCTTTCGTTTAAGTTCTTTGTTTTTCTTTCACAACAGAAACAGAAACAACAGTGACAATGGAAATAAAATGAATAATTCACACCAAAGGTATGATAATAATTGTAAAATATAAATATTGCATTTTAAAAGTTTCATAAAACTACCAAGGAATTCCTGGGGCTTTTAGGTTTTATGTACATCATATACAGCAGAAAAGAAGGTATAACTTGATCATACAGAATAAAAGAAAATCATTTTCAAGGCATCCAGTACAGATATGTATGCAATATTGGTACCTCCTTTTTTCATTTTCTCCAAGAGAAGGAAAAAGTTATAAAGAAAATAGGCCCAAATATTCAAATGTGGTATCTTCTTCCTGGGAAGTGTGCAATGCCCTCAAATATGATTTATGGCAGTAGGTATTCATGGGAGCTTTGTGCCTTATATAAAATTTGCTCTTCACTTCTCAGAATTTTCCTAATGTTTCCCAGATTGAAAATGACATTGTTTCTGGTGGAGAGACTGGTTGAAGCTTGCTTTAAGGGGGTAGGAAACCGGCATTCCCCACAACCAGAGAGAAGATAGGGTTAAAAAAATCCCAACTGACCAGAAGGAAAGGTTTACTTTTTCCAACAAAAATAATTTCTTATTAAAA
Source organism: Pterocles orientalis (assembly GCA_011057875.1). Taxonomy (NCBI): domain Eukaryota; kingdom Metazoa; phylum Chordata; class Aves; order Pterocliformes; family Pteroclidae; genus Pterocles; species Pterocles orientalis. The sequence continues at coordinate 110,688 of WKFP01013173.1, forward strand.
TTGTTAACATGTCAAGACTAATGAATTTAATTTTCTCATGTTTTGGGAGGCAGAAGGAATTACAAAATGTACAGGTTAAAGCATCAAAAAAATATGGCTTTTCTGGCAAATAGGCTGACGCAATGTTGCTTTTCTTCTGCCACTTGCACTGACAAGACTTGGGGGTAGCTCTGTCAGAATCCAGATAATGACAGTCATACCACAGTGCAGGAGCACAAGGAGACAAGGGACCTACTCCTTGACTTTAATTTTAAAATGCTCATGCAGTGCCAATCTGTCTTCTGGTTGTTCCTCTCCACTGAAAAAGCTAACATTAAGAGTGAAAACTTCAGCCCTCATCCTGTTTTTCAGAATACTGTCATTGCAATTGATGTAAGCGTGGTGGGTATTTAAACTGTGAAGAAATGCACTGGTTCTTCTTGTGTGTGCTGTTCATTAACATTTAGAAAATGGGTAAGGTTTTTTCTCAGCAAATGCCAAGAAATAACATATATTTGATTTTTCCCCTACAACACACACCTCCTTCCCGTCCTAGTATTTTGTGCTATAATTATACCTCAAATGAAAGCATGGAACAGGTCACCATATTGAAAACTCCTTCTCAAAAATCAATGAATGTTTCCTATTCTGGATTGCATTACAGATAAGAATGCTGCAGTGATCCTTTTCATGAGGGAAAAATATAGAGACCTTTATATAGCACTATAAATGATGTCTCTCTGGAGTGAGCAGCAGCATTTCTCAAATAGCTGCTAATAAGACTAAATATGGCAGAGCATTGCAGTGAATCACAGTGTTGTACTGGGTTATGCAACCATCTAAGGTCACTTACATAAAGAAGTGAACAAATGAAGTACGAGCAAGCTCCTCCGTTAATTAATTTGTAAGGCAGGCAAGTGGCATTTAAAGAGAAAACTTCTTATGGCTGTCTGTTGCAATGGCTTACAAGACTCTGACAACTAGTGTAATTGTTCTCTGAGTTCCCTAAGCTCATCTGAAACAACCACTGGCTCCATATGCTGTTGGGAATAATGCTGGTAGAACCCACTCAACCCTCCTTTGGATCCCCGCTGGCCTCAGGCAGAAGGGAGATTGCTGCTATGGCTCAAATTATTTAGCTGATTGTAAAATTTATCTGGTGGGGGGTAGATAGGAAAAAGGAGGATGTATATACTCCAAGAAACGTCATACTGTGAAAACTGGGATCAAGAGCCTCTAAGTTTAGAAAGTTTTGACCCTTCCTGTCCCTGAATGTTACTGACCTGGTCACACCTCTAAAAATAGTATTGCTAGCCATTTATACCATTTAATAAGAGGAGCCAAATTCTGGGTTGTTCATGGTGTCAGAGAGTGTAGGGAGGCAACTAGGAAAGCTAAGGCCTCCTTAGAATTAAACCTTGCTAGAGGGGTCAAGGATAATAGAAAGGGCTTCTTCAAATACATTGCAGGAAAGGCTAACACCAGAGGCAATGCAGGCCCCCTGATCAATGAGGTGGGTGCTCTGGTGACAGAAGATACAGGGAAGGCAGAGTTACTGAATGCCTTCTTTGTCTCTGTCTATACTGCTGGAGGCTTTCCTTAAGAGTCCTGTACCACTGAAGCCCCAGAGGAAGTGAGGACAAAGGAGGAGTTTGCTCTGGTAGATGAAGACTGGGTTAAGGAGTGGTTAAGTAATCTGGACACCCATAAATCCATGGGTCCTGATGGGATGCACCCGCGGGTACTGAGGGAGATGGCGGAAGTCATTGCTAGACCACTCTCCATCATCTTTCGCAAGTCATGGGAAACAGGGGAGGTGCCTGAGGACTGGAGAAAAGCAAATGTCACACCAGTCTTCAAAAAGGGCAAGAAGGAGGACCCAGGTAACTATAGACCGGTCAGCCTCATCTCCATCCCTGGAAAGGTGATGGAACAACTTATTCTTGATGCTGTCTCTAGGCATATCAGGGACAAGAAGGTCATTAGAGGCAGTCAACATGGCTTCACCAAGGGGAAGTCATGCTTGAACAACCTGAAAAGCCTTTTATGAGGAGGATATTACCAGGTGGATAGATGATGGTAAAGCAGTAGATGTGGTCTATCTCGATTTCAGAAAAGCATTTGACACCGTCTCCTACAGTATCCTCACGGCTAAACTGAGGAAGTGCGATCTGGATGATCGGGTAGTGAGATGGATTGTGAACTGGCTGGAGAAAAGAAGCCAGAGAGTTGTGGTGAATGGGATGGAGTCTAGTTGGAGGCCTGTATCTAGTGGAGTCCCCCAGGGTTCGGTATTGGGACCAGTGCTATTCAATATATTCATCAACGACTTGGACGAGGGAATAGAGTGCACCCTCAGCAAGTTTGCTGATGATACGAAACTGGAAGGAGTGGCTGACACGCCCGAAAGCTGTGCTTCCATTCCGCGAGACCTAGACAGGCTGGAGATTTGGGCGGGGAAAAATTTCATGCAATTTAAGAAGAGCAAGTGTAGAGTCTTACTTCTGGGCAAGAACAACTCCAGGTACCAGTATAAGTTGGGTACTGACCTGTTGGAGTGTAGTGTAGGGGAGAGGGACCTGGCGGTCCTGGTGGACAGCAGGATGACCCTGAGCCAGCACTGTGCCCTCGTGGCCAAGAAGGCCAATGGCATCCTGGGGTGTATCAGAAGGGGGGTGGTCAGTAGGTCAAGAGAGGTTCTCCTCCCCCTCTACTCTGCCCTGGTGAGACCGCATCTGGAATATTGTGTCCAGTTCTGGGACCCTCAGTTCAAGAGGGACAGGGAACTGCTGGAGAGAGTCCAGTGCAGAGCCACGAAGATGATGAAGGGAATGGAGCATCTCCCTTATGAGGAAAGGCTGAGGGAGCTGGGTCTCTTTAGCTTGGAAAAGAGGAGACTGCGGGGTGACCTAATCAATGTTTATAAATATGTGAAGGGTGAGTGTCAGGAGGATGGAGCCAGGCTCTTCTCTGTGACATCCAGTGATAGGACAAGGGGCAATGGTTTCAAGCTGGAACATAGGAGGTTCCACTTGAATATGAGAAAAAACTTCTTCACGGTGAGGGTGACAGAGCACTGCCCAGAGAGGTTGTGGAGTCTCCTTCTCTGGAGACATTCAAAGCCTGCCTGGATGCATTCCTGTGTGATCTGATCTAGGTGTTCCTGCTCCGGCAGGGGGATTAGACTAGATGATCTTTCGAGGTCCCTTCTAATCCCTAACATTCTGTGATTCTGTGTGTGATTCTATAGTGACTGAATTGCCATCCTGTGTTTTCTGTATTTCAAAGCTATTCAGGATTTTCCACTGGAATGGGAAAAGGGGATCCATAACATTCAATGATAGTGATGACTTGAAAAGTGAGCTGGCAGTAAAAACATATCAGAGTTTACGAAAAGTAGGAATTATCTGTGTGTGGAGCATTTCATTTTTGTCCTTTAAGGAATTTATATACATAAGCATTTGTGTAAAATGATTCAGATTCTGTGTGAGGAGAAAATATATCAAAGATTAGCTGATTATTTAACAAGGACGAGTTTCATCTCGCATCTGCTAGTTGCAGCTGAGCTTGTAACAAATTAGCCAGTGAGTTAATTAACTAGCCAGTGAGCCAGCCAGTTAATACTGACATTATGGATGACAATGCAAACTGAATGTTTGCTTTACAAGCACTGTGGTACTTCCCCACATGATCAAAAGGGAAGGAAACTACTACACAGAGTTTTTTCAGCTTAGGTTCCATACTCACAATCTGTCTAATTACCGTTATATTCCAGAGGCATAACTGATGCCCAGGACTGAGAAATATTTTATTCTGTGGCAAAGATTAGCAGTTTCAGACCCCTGTGCTCTGAGAGGTGTTGAGGAGGATGCAGGTCACAGGAGAAAAGCTAGATAAACTTTAAATTAAAAGATATGAATCACTGAAGTGTTTTAAAGGTGTTGTTTCCATGCTGTACCAAAGAAAAGGATCCTCAGGGCCTAGCTCAGCTCTTCAGAGGATGTGGGCAGCTGCTACTGTTGATTGAAGCCACGAGTAAAGGGATAACACAAAATGACTCATGAGCCATTATCTCATAGGCACCCTTACGACAGAGGAGAAAGGTGTGAGATGGACTTCTGCTAAACCTTCTCGAAGTATCAGGATATAATTGCTGTTTTCACAGCATGTTCTCTTGTGTTTTCCTTAGTGTACAACTGTGTTGTCTTTCACTAGTTTTGCAGAAAGCTTCAAATGCTTGTGAGTGGACTGTCTGCCAAGGGTGCCCACAAATAATGTATTTCGTTTCCTCAGATGCTGAGAGATGGGACAGGGCCCCTCTGGGAAGGCTGTGATGCTTTTCAGGAGAGATCCTGGATACTCATTCCTCAGTCCTTTTTGCTGCTGTCAGCTGCAGCAGAAGGTTTTAGTGTGATTTATTCACTGACTGCAACTTAGATTGATCAAAATTACTGCAAGCACCCTCACAGCACTTTCCTCTCTCTGGTAAACACTGTGGTGCTTTCCTTTTACCTTTGGAAAGAGCTCTCCTTGCTTGAAGAGCTCATGGCTTGCTCTTTTGATTGTGGAGGGTCCCTCTGATTCTTTCAACAGCTCAGGGATTTCCCTGAGAAAGTTTAGCAGATTTCCACACATTATTTTCACCACCACAGGAAAAGCTAATCACTCAGCAGTTCAGGGAAGTAGTCAGAAAGACAAATTTCTAGAGTTTTTCTTGATGCCAAATGTGTACAATTTATAATAGATCTTAAATTTGCATGAGAAAACCCAAAATAATGAGAGCACAGTGCACAAGTTTCATCTCGTCCAGCAGGATCAGCTATTTGTTTATAAGAAGCTGTGGCTTGTTACATCTCTCCACTCTGTCAAAAGGGTTATACTACAAAGAAGTTAGGGAACAGAGTGGGTGAAAACACAGTCGTATGTCAGTGTGGTGCCTGAAGGTGATGGGGCAGAATTTCCAACTGAAATATGTAACTTACATTATATATTCTTTCATACATAGACTCTAAACCCTTTCAGGTTAGAGCCTGGGACCATGCGTCCGTGCTCATGTGTGCTAGGTTTGGCTGGGATAGAGTTAATGTTCTTCAAACGTAGTACCAACTATATTTTGGTTTTATGCTGAAAACAATGCTGATAACACAGGAATGTTTTAGTTGCTGCTGAGCAGTGCTCACACAGAGTCAAGGCCTTTTCTGCTTCTCACAGGACCCCACCAGCGAGTAGCCTGGGGTTGCATGAGAAACTGTGAGGGAACACAACTGGGACAGATGACCCTAACTGACCAAAGGGATATTCCGTACCATATGGCATCATGCTCAGCACATAAGCCTGGGGAAAGAAGGGAGGAGGGAGGTATATTCATAATGATGACATTTTGCCTTCCCAAGTAACCATTATATGTAATGGAGCTCTGCTTTCCTGGAGATGGCTGAACACCTGCCTGCCCTTGGGAAGTGATGAATTAATTCCTTGTTTTGTTTTGCTTGTGCATGTGGCTTTTGCTTTACCTTTACCTACCAAACTATCTTTATATCGACCCACAAATTGTCTCACTTTTACTCTTCTGAGTCTCTTCCCTCCTCCCACTGGTGTAGAGGGAGAGTTACAAAGCGACTGTGTGAGGATTATTGCCTGCTGGGGTTAAACCATAATATCATGAGACAGACCACAGTATAAATTTGAAACAAAGAGAGAGTTTATAGTAAAATGCATCAGTAGCATGAGGAAGCCTAAGAACAGGTTGAAAATATTGCAACATAATGATGGACTATGACAAACTGCTTACGTCTGTTATAGTTCATCACTGTACAATGATTAATCCAATATCATCATGGGGTAAGAGATGCTTTTTCAGTATTTCCACCTGCAAGACTTTGGAGAGGGAGGGTCTTCTGTCCATGGGTCTCTGGGAAGGGAATGCCATAAGGAAATAATCTCAGGCAGAATGATAGAGATGCTGCTGAAGGTACCTTTTTCCAAATTTCTCCTCTACTGGAGTTCGCTTAAAAGAGAGGATCTGACTACTTATAAATGTCCTGCTGGCTCTTGGCCAGGCCTTGAAATATGACTTGAATCATTTCTATCCTGGAAGGACTGGAGAATGTTTATTTTGGCAAAGTCATCCCCATGAACAAGCCCAGCAGTTTGGGTAATATGTCTACCTAAATTTTAAATACAAGGTAGTATAGACAGAAAGGAGAAATTCAAGCAAGGGCGCTAAAGAGAGAAGGAACCTGCATGAGGAACAGAAAGATAAGGAAAGAAGAAATGTAGTTAACTTGCTTATCTCTTTTTCACTTGAAAAAAGACTTTTGTTTTGATTTTCTGTTGTTTAAAAACTGCTAAAAGGTGTGAAACAGCATGAATCCATTTTTCACAATTTCTTGTTGTCTGAGAAACATTATAGCAGCAGGTCTGAATGAAGGGTGGAAAGAGAGAAGTGCAAACAACAAAAAACATGCAGGGGGTGACCTATAGAGAAACAACTGCCAACAGTTTTTGCAGCACAGAAGGAAAGGTTAAGAATGGACAGGACACATGGATGTATCGTCCCTTCCTTTCCCCAGGCACTGTGGTCAGGGTGTAAGCAATCATGATTATTACATTTGAACCATTCATCATTAACCTTAAATCTCTGAAAAATACTTGTGATTAAGATAACTTCTAGGCATGTATCAACACTAGCAATCAGAATTTCCTTCATTTTTTAACATCCTCAAAGAATGCTATGACTCAAGTGAGAAAAACTCTGTATTATTCTCAAGCTCTGTGAGAAATACAGAGAAAAAGACAGCTTTTACCCTTGGAAAGTGAAGGGGAAAATCTAAGGTCAAATTTACCAGAGTCCTGCAAATAGTGAATAAAAGATTAAAAAATGCTTGGAAGAGATTTTTTTGTTAATCAGTGTCTTCTCATGTGGGCATGTTTCCTCCAGGAAACCTGTAAACTTTGATTTTGTGTAATTGGGAGGTTAAAAGTTCTCCTAATTAGCATCCACTTCTATGGGAAATGTAGCACCTAGTTTGCAATCATAAAGGTGAAGGGTTTTGAAGTGCTGCTAATTATGAAGCAAAATTCAAGTATGGAGCCAAATGAAGCCTCAGAAACACAATTTTTGTGAATGTAAAAGAAAAGGTAGATGGCTACATCTTATAACCTTTTCTTTTACGACTATGGAGATAGTAAAATGGAAATAATGAGTGGTCAAATGTGTCATTATAACAAATCATTTAATGATTATGATCAGATTTTTTCATCGTGTGGTATTAGTTGCTTTAGTTGCCATCCAAAGTCATTAGAGAAACCCCTAAAATCAAATCACTTGCCTCAAAATGTAGGGGAACAAAAGTGAAATTGCAGTCACTTCTGGAAGAGCCAGCTAGAACACTCATAATATGTGTGATTAGAGATGATTACCTGAAATACCTTTTCTGAATTATACTCTGATTCTGTCTCCTAGGGACAGAGAAATGGGGACTTCTCCAGGACGCTAGAAGACCAACCTGCTGAACAAATACTAGGCTGAGTGGGATTCACTAGAAAGAGCCCTCAACAGAGATTCACCACCTTTTATTTCATATTGTCCTGGTTTCAGCTGGGGTAGAGTTAACTTTCTTCACAGTGGGTAGTGAGAGGCTATGTTTTCGATTTGTGCTGAAAAGAAGGCTGATAACATACTGACATTTATAGTTGCTGCCACGACAGTCAAGAACTTTTCATCTTCTCTGCCGTGCCAGCATCTGCACGTGCAGGAGAAGCTGGGAGGGAGCAAAGCCCAAATTACTAGCCAAGGATTAGACTTTAGGTTTAGGACTGAGACACAAATTAGCCAGTGGTATATTCCATATAATGGACATCATGCCCAGTATACAAATGAGGATCTGTCCAGAAGTTCACTCTCTCTGGGTCGACCATCTCTCAGGTTTGTCTTGCTCTGTTGGTTGGCACTTGGTCTCTTAGACACTTGGACTCTTATCTCTTTTCTGGGATTGCGATTTCAGGGCTCTGTCTGCTCCATGATTGTTAGCTGGGAATAGGCAGAGCCTTGGTTACTGAGTAGTGAGCAGTATCACTGTGTATCACTCATTTGTACATTTGTATATGTTGCTGTTATAATTATTTCCAATATTATTGCAGTGTAGTTATTAAATTGTTCTCTTCTTAATCCAAGAGTCCTTTTCCCTTCACCCCTTTAGTTGTCTTCCCCATCTCCGGAAAGGGGAGGGTGAGAAAGCTGCTGCGTTGTGTTTGCTGCTAACCGAGTGCATTAAACCGCAACAGCACATCACCAGAGAGTTCTACCTTTTGCACATTAAAATTGATCATACAATTTTTTCTTTTCACGTATTTCTCCTGTCGGGAGTACACATGTAGGTGAGGTGTTATACTTGTAAATCAATGAGAGACGCAAATTATTTTCCCTCTTATAGATTATATAAAATTCTTCTCTAGAGTCATACATCCTAGAGAAGAGCACATTGAGCAGAGTAACATATACCAGTACTGTGGTTTACCTGGAGAGTTACTCAATGGACCTGTCACGGAATTAAAATATAATTTCAGAGCTGCACCACTGAAGTCTGAACACAAAATTATGAACTAAACTCTGTCAATCGCTAGTCCTATTGATTCTGAGGGATGCATGGTTAGACAATTCCAATACCTTCATTTTTTGTTCAAGAGCAAAATAGAATTTATATTGCAAAAGCATATTTTCCAGAGGTAGAGAGTTTAGGAAAAAGAACTAGAAACTGCTGCCACCTTTCAGTCACAGGGTCTTATGCTGAAATTTCTTTCCTGTGCACATGACAAATCCAAATGTAAATGACCAAGCAACCTGCCTATAAATGAAAAGTTAGTGTTACACCTTGTTTTATGAAAAAGCAGTAAGACAACAGGGTCTACATTTCATCTGAGTGGTTACATTCTGCCTTTTACACATGGCTATATTACATGTGATCCCAGTACAGCAGCATATTTTGGTTGATCACAAAATGTTCAGCCCTCAATATCAACAGTTATATTAAATGCAAAAACATGTCTTACCCACAATATGGGCTATCACATTCCCACCAGACTGATTCTCTGTCCCATTATATTCAAGGTCTCACATCCTGACCTTTCAGGAGCTCAGTCCCCTGAGCTGAGGGAGACCTGAACACAAAATGCTCCAAAATGGATACTATGTGATGGCTGTCTCCACTCTCATGGCTCAGTGGAGGTGTCTAGAGCAAGATATTCTGTCATCCAAAAGACATAACTTGTGAAGGAATGGGCAAGGGAGTCTGAAGGCACTGAGATCAAAGTCTGCAGGAAATAAAAGTGACTGCACAGGACGCCTCACTCCATATCAAGTGTAAAGCTCAATGGGCTTAGATTTAACTCTTCTCCAGTGCACTGTGTTATAGCAGATAATTTGAAAATTACAGTTTGTCAATTGAAGAATTGTCAAAGATTGTGTTGGAGAAAGCTTAATTAAATTGGTGGCCTTATGGACTGAAAACCAAACTTCTCCTTTAGTGGCAGTTTTCTTTTTGAGCTGCATCTGCTGCCATGGTACGAAATTGGAATTGAATTTTTAAAGTCACAGGACTTTGCCTCAATCTCTGAAGTGCTACTGCATGACTGAGTAGAGCTGGAGAAGGTTAAAATTAACACTGCTTTAATCTTGGGGGTAAAAGTAAGTAGCTAAAATGCTTCAAAGCATATTGGGAATGGGAAGTTTTAGTGAAAGCAAAAACCATACCATCACTGTGAGATCGAAGAATCTCAAGGGACTACAGAGACCTGTAAACCAAAGTTTCTAAATCCTGCCTACACAGTTTAAAAGCACCATTTCTGCCTCAGAGGGCTAGCCCATCTTGGCAATTAAGTCAGTATGAGAGGGTAAGATTCTAAAATAAATATTATGAAATAAAACCCCTCAGTTCCAGGCTGTTGTGAAGGAATCAGAAGGATTGGATTAAGTCCAAAATCAAGACACTTTAATTTAGCTGTCTATATCCAAAACACCTTCATTCAGATGGCTATGCATAAGTTGCCTAAGTTCCTGTTATGGTCAGTGGAAAGCTTTACAGTTGATGAAGCCTAGAGAGTGACAAGGTACCTGGCTCAATTGCCTGAAGTACTGCCATTTGAGATGCCTCATGGTATCCAAGATAACCCTGTGGGGCTGGCAGATATCACATGAGACCTATGGCAGACATTTGGGACTGGTAGATGGATACCAAGCAGGACACAAAAGAGCATTTCAAATGGCACTAGACATGCCTGTTGAGAGTCCTAAGTCTGTCCAGGAGAGACTGCCTTGTTACCTGTGTCTCCTCCTCATCTCTGCTGGCAGTACAGAGGCACCCACCTGGTGTCTTTCGGAATGGCTGGAGTGAACTGTCAGCTTCTGGCCACTGCTGTGGGAGGGCTGGATCTCCCTGAGGTCCCTGTGTCATGTCTGTGGAGGTGTCTCAGCTACTGCATGTGAAAAGGCACCGAGTGTTAACATATGGACAGCCTCCATTGTGCTGGGAGCTTTGATGCCTAAGCCACATTCAGGCACCTCTGCGTGAACAGAAGTGGAGTATCATGCTTGTCAACTGAGTCCCTCTCTAGCTGTGAGTTCAGTTCAGGTCCTTGATCAAATTATGGTGTGATGAAAAAGCTAAAAATTCTATGTGGCAATGTGTTGCAGGTTAGTCAAAGCCTCTGTCATAATGTGGTAAACTAAACTAAATATGCAACATTTTCTGTGGTTCCTTGTCCTAAACATACACAGGCAGCACATTTTAGTTCTTGTCTGGTAGCTTTAGTATGCATTTGAAGCTGATGTTCTGTCATTCGTCACCTTATTGAAAGAGTAGGTCCAGTCATGAAGTTCTATAGCTCCTGAAATTTGCTTTCATGTGGGCTACATGGCAAGAATGGGCAACCAGTATAAAATGGTAGGCATTGAAGAAAATCTGTATCTGTCTGAATTAGTGGACAGTATAAAGGAACTAGTATTTCTGGAACAAAAGAAGCCCTGACACTGGTATAGATTATGTACTAGATGAGAATTTTAATAGTGGTGCTGAAAATGCAAAGATGCTAAAAACAGATTTACAGACTCTGTTCAGAAAGAACAGAGTGAGGTCTCTGAACTATGAAGTATGCTGCTGAAGAATGTCACATTCCCTTATGTAATGGATGATAGATGACAAACATTTCTGTAACTGTCAGGCCTGCACTACTTGCAATCCAAAGATGGTAACTGTATTTCATGTTCATCAGTAGTGTAATTTCCCGATAAAGCTTGCAATATCGGTTGGAATGTGCAAGATCCTAAAAGTCCTTCTTCTGTGTCAATATTCAAAAGTGCAGTGGGCTGATCTGAAAGTTGTATAGCCATTTAAGTACATCTGCTACAAGCAAAGTAACAGATCAACTCACCTAGGAATGTGTAGAAACAGAATTAAGATATAGGAATGTGATTAATGTCAGTCAATATGTATTAAGGATCTAGTTGTTATCAAACAACTCTGATTTCATTTTTTAAGGAGATGACAAGTTTAGTTGGCAATGGTAATTGTAAAGATGTGGTATTTATTCTAACCTGTACAAAGTGTTTGGTTTGGTATCACACAATACAGTAATTAACAAAGGAGGTCTCTAGGGTATCAATAAAGTACAAGTGAGTAGCTTAATACCTGGCTATCTCAAAAAAATATTATCATCAGGGGTCTTCATCAGACTATTACTTCTAGGAGCTTCTGTGGAGTTTGCTGAGAAATTTCATGATGTTCAACAGTCTCACTTGTTTAGGAAGTTAATACAAAATCACTAGTGATACAATGCTAAGTATGGTCACAAATAACAGGACTGCCAAAACCAGAGAGAGGTTGACATAGTGGTATGGTAGTCCAAAACCTAGACAAACCAAATTATCCAGTTAAAAGCAAGCAGGGCAGACTGTTCTTGCAGAAAGGAGTTCTATACCCTGGAAAGAACTGGCTGAAAATAGCATTGGCTTCTAAGGGAAAATGAACATGATCTCTTGTATAATACAGAGGCAAAAAGTGCTAATTCAATTCTTGTGAGTATAAACAATGGAATATTGAGTAGGAGGAGAAAATTGACTTTTCTTTCTGTGTGACATTATTGGGTCTGATGTAGAATAATATATACAGTCCTGATGTCAACATTTTAAAAGGGATGTTGAAATACTACAGAGGATATAGAAATAAGCCACAGAAATGTTTTGATGTCTGGAAGTGGGAAAAAAAAGAACAGTGAAAGCTCAATCTGTTTATCTTATCAAGTAGATCAAAAGACAGCTTGATTATAGCATGTAAGAACCTTCATAGGGAGTAAATACCAGTTCTTTAATCTAGCAGAGAAAGGCACACCAAGAACTAGTGGCTGGAAGTGAAGCCAAATTCAAATGAGAAATTAGACACAAACTTCTAACAGGGAGAGTGATTAGCCACTGGGTACAAAGGAGCTGATAAATTCTCTGTCACCTCATTTTTTGCACTCAAGGATAGATGCCCTTCTCAAAGTGTGCTTTTAACCAGACCCAAGTGATCCAGCTTAGTATGGACATGGCAGTGTTAAAGCTACTGCATCAGGATACGGACCACGGTAGGTGATCAGATGGTCTCTTCCAACCTTGATCACTATAAATCTTAGGAGCACATCTTCCAGTACTGAGTCCAACCCTACTCTTAATTTTTCTATGATTTCCTCTAGAAACCGTGGTGAGATTCATTCTAGTACTGTTAGCAGATATCTGGGGCTAACACACCCCATAGGAAAACAGCAGAAAGGTGATGCAGAAGAAAAGATGGAGGAAAAATTCACCTATGCATTCCTCCTGGGTAAAGAAGAGAGCAAGTAGACAGGACGTGACAGAGGTCTGACTGCTTTTCAGTGCCCACCAGCACAACAGCAGGTTACTGGTTAAATAATGAGCTCAGAGCAAAACGGGAGAAGAAAACTGACTGAGAGCTGCTGCAGCTCAGGAATATACAGAAAGACACTCTTCACCCAGCAAAGAGGGTTTATTGCCTATTTATTAACCGTCTATTCATTTCCTTATATCCCATGACACAGGTTTTGAAAGCCTGAAGTAAGGGATAAAAACACGTAGATTTGAAAAAATGGCATTAGTAAAATGAACATGTTAATTTTGACAGTTATCTAGCACTTGATTGCAAGAGAGTTCCAGAGCTTTTTTTAATATCTCATGACCAATAAAGAAGAATTAATTCTAGGTCAGGTTCTGACATTTTTACCAACATTCAATGTACTTTTCTCTGTACATAGTTCAGCCAAATGAAAGGGAGCATTTGAATAAAGTGGTATCTTCCATGCAGTTATAGCAGGCTTTAAAATCCATTGCTTGTGCTGTCTTGGGCTATTTCTGTACCTGGTAAGTGTTGAAGAAGATAAAAGGTTGACAAGAAAGCAACTTTTAGAGCAACTTTCATAGCCCTGAAATCCCCTTCTGCTCGTCGTAAGAGTTCTTCCTCTCCATTTAATGGGGTGCCTGAATTCCTTAGCTAGAAGGAGAGGAAAGACAGATGAGTCATAGGCATAGTTTGCCCTCTTGAAATGAATAAAAAGACCCTTCCTCCAAGAAAGAAAACCCATGTGAATATGGCTGTGTAATACCCCTCCAACACATAATCTCAATCTGGAATGTGTATCACTGAAAGAACAAATTGTTTTGATTTCCTTGGGCAATTTATAATCTGTTTATTCAGAATAAAAACTTCCTAAATTAACATCTGACAGAAGTTACTCTCAAAAATGTTTTATTAAGTCCCAGCACCTCAAAAATATTCCCACTGGGTCTTCCTCACAGCAACACAAGCTTTGACACCTTGTTGGATAAAATGCCTACAGCAAGAGGAAAGCTGATGTGCCAAGTCAGCTAAAGCTCAATGCGCAAATCAAAAGGGCAACAGTTGGCAAGTTTGTGAATATGATAACTGTCAAATACACCCTCTTAGGATTGCTTGTATGCAAGGTGATACATCCATAGTACTGCCTTCATGATTAGAAGCCCTCACCAGTGTTGCTTCAGACTACAAAATCTCTTTCTTATGCAACACTGAATCTTAATACGGTGGTTTGTGGCTCCATTTCATAGCAATTGTTTAACACCTTTGGATCTTTATAACTAACATGCAAGGGAAAAGAAGATTACTTACCTCAGGGCACATTTAAAGGGTTTCTTGTTAACGTGGTCTGAATCAATACCATAGCACGAATTATCATGAATCTCAAAGTAGTAAAAAAACCCCACACTTAAAATATTGCAAGAGTTATTTGCTATTAGTGTACAGAAGCAGGATAGATTGTGGCAATTTCTTGAGCTCAATATTGAATATTCACAGAATCAGATAGGCACATATCCAACACAACTTTTAATCGTATGCTTAATTTGCAAGTATTTTACTGGAGAAGAGTATAATGGGATTTAGGGATTAAAAGGATTTACGAGATTATCATGTTCACATCATTCCCTTTTCATTTGGGTTGCCAGGCTAAGGAACTCACAATTATTCGTCTGCATTTGTCCAATATTCTCTCTGGACAATTTCTGTATGAGCAAACAATAAAACTTACACTACTTTCTCTAGGACATTATTCCTCAGCCTAATGAAATTCACTATTAAAACATTCTTTCCCCACTTATCTCATCATTTTTTTCCCAGTTTCATAGTACCAAATGCTGAATGCCAACAAAATAATAATGAACACCATACAAAAATTAATAAGGATTAAGTTGCAATACTTCTGCAATGCATGTGGTTCCACTTTAACTACCAGTTGTTGTCAGTAATTTTGGGAATTGTGTAATTGTATTTCTGACCACTTAGTTAAAAGTTTCCTCCATTGCTGTCTAGTAAACGTACTGATTTATTGATGGGTGAAAGAGAGAATAATCTAACCAGTTCAGCCACAGATTACAGTGGGATGATGCCAGTAGAATGTCTGCTTTTCGATCTGCTGTTGTCTACTTATTCAAATGTGGAGTTCTGTTGTCCTGGGAATAGTCGTACGATATGCGGAGTTCTAATAAAAGGAAAAAAAAAATCTGGTTTTACAGACTTCTCAGAAAGTTATTTTTTGCTTCACATAAACAGACAATTCTTAATTTTCTTCCACATTATGGAAGTGAGTTTCTCAGGTCAATTTTACTGAAAAGATTCTTGTCTGCCTAAAGAATTATCGCCTGCTGTTGCATGAGTAAAGATTATTTTTTTCGTTTCTTTTCTGTGAATTACTCATTGAAAATAATTGGTTGACAGCTGTTACTAAAGTTGTGGCTATGAAAGGGCCTGAATCAAAACTTAGATCAGAGCATCCTTAAATGGCGAGAAATCTTGGAGGCACGCGTGAGCCTCACAAACAGCCTTTCTCTGTATAATAAGGTAATGCAGTAAACAGCTGCTCATTTTCTCCGAGCTCCAAAAGCCTCCAAATGCCTGAGCAACCCTTATTATCTGAACCTGCATTTTCCAGTTCATGACCCTTTGCAGCTCTAATAATAGGATGTAGACATCTATTACAGCTGTAGTAATAAGTCTACACAACATAACGTTTGTCATTTTGAATTATGAAAATAATCTCTCATTCTGGATACTGTTTGTGTCACCAACAAATATGAGATGCTTGAGCAAAAAGTAGGAGAAAAAAAGAAAAGTACATCAGAGAAAACTCATTATTTGTTAAAAGCTTTTCATGCCTTGGATAGAATCATAGAATCATAGAATCATAGAATCATAGAATCATAGAATCATAGAATGTTTTGGGTTGGAAAGGACCTTAAAGATCATCAAGTTCCAACCCCCCTGCCATGGGCAGGGACACCCTCCACTCAACCAGGTTGCTCAAAGCCTCATCCAGCCTGGCCTTGAACACCTCCAGGGATGGGGCATCCACAACTTCCTTGGGCAGCCTGTGCCAGTGCATCACCACCCTCACAGTGAAAAATTTCTTCCTAATGTCTAGTCTAAATCTACCCTTTCAGTTTATACCCATTACCCCTTCTCCTCTCACTACACTCCCTGACAAAGAGTGTCTCCCCATCTCTCTTTCAGCCTGTCCTCATAGGGGAGGTGTTCCAGCCCCCTGATTAATTTTGTGGCTCTCCTCTGGACTCTCTCCAACAGGTCCAGGTCTTTTTTATGTTGGGGGCCCCACATCTGAACACAGTACTCCAGGTGGGGTCTCATGAGAGCAGAGTAGAGGGGGAGAATCACCTCCTTTGACCTGCTGCTAATGCTTCTCTTGATGCAGCCCAGCACACGGTTGGCTTTCTGGCCTGCAAGCGCACACTGCCAGCTCATGTTCAGCTTCTCATCAACCAATGCCCCCGTGACCTTCTCCTCAGAGCTGCTCTCTATCCACTCTCGGCCCACTCTGTATTTGTGCCTGGGATTGCCTCAACCCACATGCAGGACCTTGCACTTGGCCTTGTTAAATTTCATGAGGTTTGCATTGGCCCACCTCTCAAGCCTGTCCATGTCCCTCTGGATGGCATCCCTTCCCTCCAGCATGTCCACCACACCACACAGCTTGGTGTCATCCGCAAACTTGCTGAGGGTGCACTCCATCCCACTGTCCATGTCTCCAACAAAGATGTTAAACAACACTGGTCCCAGTACCAACCCCTGCGGAACACCACTTGTCACTGGTCTCCACTTGGACATTGAGCCATTGACCACAACTCTTTGAGTGCAGCCATCTAGCCAATTCCTTATCCTGCAAGTGGTCCTTCTGTCAAATCCATGTCCCTCCAACTTAGAGAGACAAGGGTGTCATGTGGGACTGTGTCAAAAGCTTTGCACAAGTCCACGTAGATGATGTCTGTTGCCCTTCCTCTATCCACCAGCGCTGTGGCCCTGTCGTAGAAGGCCACCAAATTCGTCAGGCATGATTTTCCTTTGGTAAAGCCGTGTTGGTTATCACCAACCACCTGCTTGTTTTCCATGTGCTTTAACATATATTTCAGGAGGATTTGCTCCATGATCTTGCCAGGCACAGAGGTGAGACTGACTGGCCTGTAGTTTCCCGGGTCTTCCTTATTTCCTTTTATAAAAATGGGGTTATGCTTCCCCTTTTCCAGTCTGCGGGAACTTCACCAGAGTGCCACGACTTCTCGAATGTGATGGATATTGGTTTGGCAACTTCAACTGCCAGTTCCTTCAGGACCCGTGGATGTATCTCGTCAGGTCCCATGGGCTTGTGCACCTTCAGGTTCTTTAGATGGTCTTGAACCTGATCTTCTCCTACAGCTGGCAGTTCTTCCTTCTCCCAGTCACTGCCTTTGCCTTCTGCAACTTGGGCAGTGTGGCTTGAGCTCTTGCCAGTGAAGACTGAGGCAAAGAACTTGTTAAGTACCTCAGCTTTCTCTACATCCTGGGTCACTAGGTCTCCTGCTTTCTTCCGGAGGGGGCCCACATTTTCCTTAGTCCTCCTTTTGTTGCTGACATACCTATAGAAGTTCTTCCTGTTTCTCTTAATGTCCTTGGCCATATTTAATTCTGTTAGGGCTTTAGCTTTCCTAACCTGATCTCTGGCTTCACGGACAGTGGCTCTGTATTGTCCCCAGACTACCTGTCCTTGCTTCCACCCTCTGTATGCTTCCTTTTTTTTTGTTTGAGTTTGCTCAGGACTTCCTTGTTCATCCATGCAGGCCTCCTGGCATTTTTGCCTGCCTTCCTCTTTGTTGGGATGCATCCCCCCTGAGCCTGAAGGAAGTGATCCTTGAATATTAGCCAGCTTTCTTGGGCCTCTCTTCCCTCCAGGGCTTTATCCCATGGGACTCTTCCAAGCAGGTCCCTGAAGAGGCCAAAGTCCACTCTCCTAAAGTCCAGGGTAGTGAGGTTGCTGTGCACCCTCCTCACTGCCCTGAGGATCTTGTACTCCACTGTCTCATGGTCGCTGCATCCCAGGCTGCCCTTGAGTTCCACATTCCCCACCAGCCCTTCCTTGTTGGTGAGAACAAGGTCCAGCATAGCCCCTCTCCTGGTTGGCTCCTCTATTACTTTGAGAAGGAAGTTGTCATCAACACATTCCAGGAACTTCCTGGCTTGCCTATGCTGTGCTGTGTTGTTCTTCCAACAGATATCAGAATGGTTGAAATCCCCCATGAGGACCAGGGCTTGTGAGTGTGAGGCTGCTCCTATCTGTCTGGAGAGGGCCTCATCCACTTGCTCTCCCTGGTCAGGTGGCCTGTAGCAGACCCCCACTACAATGTCCCCTGTCCGAGCCCTCCCTTTGATCCTGACTCACAGGCTCTCTGTTGGCTCTTCATCTGACCCCAGGTGGAGCTCCATGCACTCCAGCTGGTCTTTGACATAGAGGGCAACCCCCCCTCCTGGTCTCCCCTGCCTGTCGTTCCTAAAGAGCCTGTAATGAAATAACCTGAAATAAACTGAGAGTTTATTTCCCAACTTTAGTTGTGCTTTATAAGAATAAATTAAAATTGAACTCCCAGAATACACCTGAACAGAACAGCACACTGGTACCTGAGCTCCCAGCTGCGGTGATGGGGACTGAGTGTGAGAATGACACCTACATGGAGGTGCCTATACATATGGCCAGCTCTGTGTCTAATCTTCCTTACAGCCTGTGAAGATGTGAGTGAATTTCTGATGTTCAAATTTAGGCTCCTGAGTGGTGTCTCACCTAGCTGAGGTATCTGCAGCCATTTGAGATGCCCTAGTGGGTATTTCACATATCTGAGGTATTCCTAGGGGGTTGACAGGTATCACATGGGACCTATGGGAGAGCTTTGCGACTGGCAGATGGATGTCTGGCAGAACACAAAGACATTTCAAGTGGCACTAGACCCCTGTGTTATGAAAACAGTCCCTCCAGGAGGGATGTCCTGCTGTGTGAGCTGGGTCTCTCCCTTGTCTCTGCTGATGGTACTGAACAGAGGTGGTGTGCAGTTGCTCAAATGGAGGGTAGCTGAACACTGTCACAGGTTGCCCAGAGAGGTTGTCCCGTCTTCACCTTTGGAGATACTCAGAATCTGACCATCCACAGCCCTGAGTACCCTGCTGTAGCTGACCCTTCTCTGAGCAGGGGGTTGAACTGGATGACCTCCAGAGGTGCTTATCAGCCTCTGCAGCACTGTGATTCTGTAGTTCTATGAGCTAGGTGTTTATGCCCCTATTAGAGTCAATGGTAATGTCAATGTAGGTAACAATTCAGTTGCCTAAAACCGAGAAGTCTGTAGTGCTTTGACATGCTCTAGGGTACCCTGCCTGGCCTCCAGCTGCCTATTTTGAAGTAATCTGTAGTTCTTCTGCCATATTTGCTACACAAAAGAGGTCCAGCTCAGTGTCTTAAGTACCTGAGGACATCCCAGGTGGCACTGAAGTTGCCTAGGTTTAGGTTAGTGAATTGAGCCCACGGTCAGTTAATTTGAGAGAATAATTTGGCTTAATCAAAGTAGGTCAACTGCATGGAAGCCCTGCTCGCAACTGACTCTTTAGGTATCTGACTGTCGAAACTACAGTTGGGCACCTTAGTCTTGAACTGAGTCCCAAGTGAATTTGCAAATTAAAAACCAAGCAGAACAGGGGAGGCAAACAGCTGCCTATGTGTCCCACAGTATATGGCAAGTTTTGTCCTGTGAAGAGCTTTCACCCTCTTGAGCACTTGGTGCTTCTGTCCCTGTTGTATTTACTTCCACAGACACTGAGCAGCTTCTCTGTTGGTGGAAACTGTTGCAGCTCCATTGATCGTGAATCACCAGCACCAGCATGTGCTAGCCTGTTTGTTGCCTGGCCTCTCAGATAAGATGGACTTGTATAGGACCCCTCTTCCTGTAGGTTTTCTGTGTTTCATGAGATCGGCTCAGGGCACAGGCAGGATTAGGGGATCAGATAACAGAACATCCTGCAGTAAAATGGACACTGATAACTTGCCTAAAAACGTTCAGATTTTTTGTCTCTTGGCTCTCTGTGTCATCCTGAACTTGCATTTAGTTACAGCTATCTCCCCTGGCTGGCTGCCCATGCATTATTATCCTGTATATCATCCACTATTTGACATTTATTTGTTCAAAATGAAAATGACCTTTGCTTCTGAAAGATAATAAATTATTTTTAGAATTATAGTAATTCCCTGTCACTTAAAATAATGTTCACTCAGAAAGACATGTTAACACTAAAGGCAGAAGTAAAAGCAAGAGCTTCAGATATATGAGCAATCAAGATCGACAGATAATGTGTATTGGTGGCTTGCCATTTTTTCTTTTACTGTGCAAATATATATAATATTTACAATATCTTCTAGTAAAATATTCATATTTATTACATATGAAAGCTCTCCTCATGAATCTTCAGGAGAAAAATAACACAGGGCTCAGAGTTTTATCCTAACAAAGAGTATTTACTAACTTGGAAGACTTTCATGTTAGAAATACCTGGTCCCTTTCTTTTCTTCCAGCAGCTCTGTAGATCACTTTTTGCATATGTGTCTTTGGGCAGGAGATGGGACCAGGAGGAAGCTTTATTCCACTTGGTCACATGATGCATTTGCTGAAGGTCTCCAGCTCATTTCAATACTGAATACCAGAGCCAGCATACATAGAAACATGAGCTTTATAGACTTTTTTCTGTCCCTATTCGAGAAGTAAATTTCACCTGATGCTCCAAAACCTTATTTAATATTCAATATCTGCCCAGTTCCCATTGCTGTTCTTTTACGAGCCGTGTCACAAACTGCCGCACTTGACCTGCAGACCAGTTGGCCAGCTTGCAGAAATTTGGGCGAGCTGAGATGACTTGGTAAAACACACAACCAGGTGCCCTTAACTGTTATCATTTTATTGCAAAGTAATGCAGGTCAATGTAAGTGGGATATTTCATTGTAGTGAATGCTCTTCAAACAAGCCTCAGGTGACAAAAAATGTAAAGAGTAACCCAAATCAGAGATGGATTGTTAGAGACTCATTTCCTACTCACCACTAGGTATAGGCACGCAGCCTTTAAGACCAGCTTTCCTGTGTCCCTGGCTGGGAATTGGACTTTTCACAATGGTCTGCCTGAGCAGCAAAGTAACTGCATCCCACCTGTTACAATGGCATAATGCCAGTATGAAATGTATTTGACACATTGAATGTGAATTCTGGTTTAGAAGATCCTAATTTTCTTCTGTCTAAGTGAAGAAACTAAGCCTCAAAAATGTTTGATTTTCAGAGTGCTGAAAAACTTATAAGGTAGATTGGTGATAAATTCTCCCTTTGCCTGCTCTAAGGGGTCCCGTGGTAAATAGTAAATGCTTATACCAAGTAGCTCAGCTGTTTCTGAGCCTTTATGGAACATGCTCAGAGGCAAATCATGAAGAAGTGAAGAGGGAAAATCCAAATATAGAGACTCTTAAAAAGTGCAGGCTTGATATTGCATGACACTGAAGGGGTTTAACCACAGCTTCCTAAGAACTTACTGCAAGACATATATATGGTGAATATTTGGAGACTGTTACTCAGAATATCCCCACTGTAACAAGGAAACCTTTTTTTTTGACGGAGCAAAAGTAAGTCAGATGGGGCTGAGAAAAGAAGTAGGTGAGGAAGCTCCTTAGTCCACAAACCTCAGGCTGAACAGAGACAAAGCCAGCTTTCCACCTGTGCAAAATCTGGAGGGGAATAAGGCCCAGCAGCAGCATCAGACAACTTGAACTTTCTCATCCAGCTTTGGCACAGCACAGGTCATTTTGACTTATGTACAAAACAGAGAGTGCATGGATGGAGAGATTATTTTCCTAATGCAATGCAACAAATAGTTTTCTTTCCCAGAAGAAATTTTTTACTGTGAGGGTGGTGAGGCACTGGCACAGGTAGGTTGCCCAGGGAAGTTGTGGATGTCCCATTCCTGGAGGTGTTCAAGGCCAGGCTGGATGAGGCTTTGAGCAACCTGGTCTAGTGGAGGTGTCCCTGCTCATAGCAGGGTGATTGGAATTTGATGATCTCTAAGTTCCCTTCCACCCCAAACCATTTTATGATTCTACAACTCTATGATTCCCTGGTGCTGAGGAGCATCACCAAGATTTTATTCTACCAAAGTCCCACTTTAACATGCAAAATAGGATCTACATAGTGCTCAAGAGCCATCTGCAATTAACTTTTTTTCCTCTTCTCTGTTTCAGTAGCAACTACTGTATCCAGCTCTTCTCTTTTTAACTGAGAATAAAGAAAATAGCTTTTAGCAAAAAAGGTAGAAAATTAATGCCATGGCTCCCACAAACGTTAGAGCTAGAACTCTCAGTGAGGTATACCAGACTGAAATTTTAGCTAATGTCAGGCCCACAGGCCTCCTAAACTCAGGTGGTGCCAGATCCAGGGGCTCTGAGGTAGACAGAGCTCTGAGGAGTGGCAAAGGCGACCATGGGAGAGTGGAGAAGCATGCAGAAAACAGTTGAAGCCTGGACAAAGCCCAGAAATGTGGGGTTTTTTAGCCTGGTCCCAAGTGCAGCAGTGTAGGGCTGAGAGCCTTCTCTGTTTTCTCAGCCTGTCAGGAAAATTGGGCTAAGCTCACAGATAGACAAATCATTCTTTCATAATTGGGGGAGGCAGTTCTAGGAAGGCAGCTTTGGGGCAGTTTTTTCCCAGACTGAAGGGAATGAGCTGGGATCATTCCAGCCTTGCCTCAAGACTCCCCAAGGGCACTGGCAAATAAACATCACACAGAGACCTCTGAGAAGTAAAGGGTGTGTTTCTTGTGAGCATGTTTCCTTCAAATTTTGTTTATTTGAAGCAACTCTGGATGAGAGAAGTTTAAAAGTAGCTATGAGAAACCAGCTCTAGATTGTTTCCTGCTAGCAGGTTCAGCAAGTCTACTTTTTATACCACTGTGGTGAGGAATCACTTTCTGTGCCTATCCTGTAATCCTCCTCTTTCAGAGTGTTTCTATAAACTGTATTTTTATTCCCTCTACTACCAATGAACAGATTCTCATACACAAGATCCTGGAGAAGCTAAACTTGTCATTAGGTGACAGAATTACATGGATCCATGTAAAGAGTTTGTCTGGGAGAAACAACCTTATTTAGGAATAGTGATTGTGTTATTAAAAAGGCAGTATAGACATGTAATAATTAATGTGACAGATTATAGATTTTTTTTCCTGTATTCTTTGTTTACTCTTTATGTTTTTCCACACACTATTTCTACTAAATCTTTCTAATAATCTCCTCAGCCATTCTGTTTCAGAATATTTTCTGGGAAGTTTTTTATTTCCTAAGTCCACGGTATCAAAAAAATTTTAAAATTTTTTAAATGGCCCTGTAGCTCGATCACTCAGAATACCTAAAAAGCTTCTGACGTGTTACACTGGTAACACTTCATGCTTGCATAAATTGCTGGTTTTATGCAGAGAGCTTCCTTGGAGAACTCACAAGCAAGGATTAGCAGGGCTGTAATTTTGCATTATAGTTTCACAGTATGCCCTCTCCTTTGTCTTGAAAATATTTCCACTCTTGTTTCTTTGTGTACTGATGTGTGTTAACAACAACAGATAATAAAATACTGCTTTGTTGACTGGCTAGCACATAATCCAGTGAAGCACTACAATATCAAGATTATGTGAAGGTCAATGTTCTTGTATTAGCTGTGGGAGCTAACCTGAGTATGCTAGACATCCACAGCAGCTGAATCACATTTTTCAAAAGGAAAGACAATGCTTCAGGAAGATTGATTTTTTGAGAAAAGAAGATTTCAGGATCTGTTCCACACATCCTCAAACTGTAAAGGCAGACTTGAGGAAAGAATCAGATTAATAGGATGAATATGGATGGAATGAGGCTTCTAGCTTCATTTTGTAAGCATCCTTCCCCAGCAATAACCTCAGTCTTCCACAAAGCCTTTATCAGATGCAGCACAATATGTCTCATTGTTCTCATCTTTCCAGCTTCCAGCTAGCCCCTATAATACTTCCATATTCTCACCTCTCTTATTGCACTTTCATCTCCCTTCCATTTTTAATTTCTCTTCATGCTTCAGCACTCCCAAACCCACCTCTGTTTCTTCCAGTCCCCACTTCATTCACCCTACATGCTTCTTCAATTTTACCTGACCTGGATTTATGTAGAGGTGAGTAAAGAGTCAACAACTGCCATGATGGCGCTGGAGGTACCATGCACTGGTGGGCTGGTTGCTTTGAGGCAGAAGGGATCACGTGTGGATTCTTTATCTGGTACCCTGGGAGTGGACATTACTAAAAGGTGATCCTCACTTATCCACCAATGTCCATGAAGGTCTGTAAAACTTTATAGGTTTTACATGTTAAACTTGCTGTCAAATTAGGTAGAAGTTGGCCAGTATATTCACCAAGTGTGTATTTGCAGAAATAGAAGCAGAGAAACAGGGCAAGCATATATACTATTATCATTAGGAAACTGGAGAAAAAGAAATGTAAAAGAGGCCATGTCTAAGAGCATTGCTTTCCTCATGAAAATGACCAGCTGTGCCCACAGCAGTGTGAAGGAGCAGACATTAAGTAGTCTAACTTCCAGAAGCAGTACCCTAATACCAGTCACAAAATTGACAGTCATAAAATGGCCATAAGCTAAATCAGACAACAATTGTGGTGAAAATCACTGCCTACAAAATAAATCTGACTGTTATTAATGTAGAAACACCACACCAAAGTACAGATAGATTTGTTTACTGTGTTCTTCGTCTTTTGAAACATTGTTGTTAGGAATATCAGACATTTGTTAGGAGTAACATCACTGACTTCAGTGGCTATGTCTGGTTGCTTGTAACTTTTATTGTTCAGATCTATTCTGATATTTTTTATGGCTATCTATCTGCTCTGTATCAGAAAACACTTCTGCAAATGCAGAGGAGTAGATTTGCTCTTACTTGTGCAAAGTTCATGTTGAAAGGGAAGTAAGTCACTTCTTCACATCGCTTCTCCGCTTGAAAAAAATGCATGGAAATGGAGAACATAATGTATTGCAGGAGAGAAGCCATAAACCGTGGATGTGAAATATATTAAGAGCTCACAGACTACTGTTAATCATTTTGCGTCACACATTCTCCATTAAATCCAGGGGTATAAGAAGACCTGAGCATACCTTCCTTTCAAAGTATATAATACAATGACTTCCCATAAATTATCCCCACCAGGTGTCTACCAAAGTGATGGAGAATCAAGTCTCAATGCAGCAACTTTATTTCATGTATAATGACAGAAAAGCACAAAGAAAAGTACTTAGTAGAAAATTTGTGCTAGTCTTCAGTGTCATCCTGATTCTACTTCGGAAGGGCTGCTTTGTGCCTGAGGGATGAGTCAGGCATCTAGCAGTAACATCTATGGGAATTGTTTGTATCTCTTAAGATCAGAATACCCACCTGGAGGCTGGTTGTGCTGTTCAGGGGGGAGAATTGTGCATCACAGGGATATATTTACTCCTAAATGCATGCATGTATTTCTCACCTTTGTCATAGGAACTGCAAGAAACGTTTCCCTTTTCTCCATTTCTAAATGAGCCTTGAGAGAAAGCTAACAAGACAGACATTAGGACAAGATACTGAGGGGTGAGGATACAGATACACTGGAATCATTAAAGCTAGTCTGGTTTATACTAGCTGAAGGCCTTACTTGGAGATGAACAACACATTTAAACAGCACCACAGGAGCAAAATTCTAATCCTGGCTAAACTAAAGACTGAAACTTTGGCCTGTTCATGTTGCACAAATTTCAAGGATTCATAAATGGTAGTATTCAATGCTACTGATGCATAGTATATCTGCAATTGTCAAAATGTTGATGGTAATAAAATGTGTGGTTAGGAAGACAGGAAAAGCTCCCTGGCCACCTCCTCACCACTCAATATCTTTCACTTCCAAAATGAAACACAGAAGTATTTAAAATTAACCAAATGCAAATACAAAATGTACTTTGCAGAGGACTTGACTCTGCTTGCTCTGTAATAAGAAAGGGCTCTTGGGGGAACTATTATGTCTTCCTACTTCCTTTAAAACAACTTTAAGGAACGTCAGGTGCTGCTGATAGCTGTAACAATGTCTGAATACCCGTGCCAGGCAGCCAGTAAGGAGCCATGAGAGGCATTTGTCTGGCTTTCTACCTCCCAGCACCGAGCACCAACTGAGAACCTCCACACACTGTGCTCCAAGAAAGTAAAAGAGACTTTGGGTGGTTGCCTGTGATGCTGTAAGGAGTGGCATTAGCCCCACTCACTTGTTACTAGGGAGATCCCTTCTGTCATCCCACTGTAATAATTTTGTAGTTTGATGATGAGTCTGCTGTTAGGAGAAAGCATTTTTGTCAGAGATTAAGAAGAGCTGTTTGAGACTCCTGCTTGCACGTCATGCAGAAGAGGGTTGAATCACTGAGTGCGGAAGTGCCTCAGCAGTGATCTTCCTCCATGGGAGCTGAGCGGGGCTGCAATGCGGCTGACCTGGAAGATCCCATACAGAAGACATGGGTGCATTTACAAGTGACTACAATAACACTCACAGTGTTAACCAAGGGCAAGTAGCTGTACCCACATTAAAATAAAATAATGCATTATGTGAGATCAAAGACATGGGATTCTTCTTTGTATTTTGCTCATGTTTTACAAAAAACATATTTTTGATCATTTTTACAAATCTTGAACAAAAAAACCTCTGGCTTTCTGGCCCATTCTCATCACATGAATTTGATATTCCTTGGGGGACTGTAATGAATCGTCCATTCTGATGTCCCAAGTTAGGAGTGACTCCACTAGTGCTGCAGAAATTTGTATTAGAACTATGAATATTGGTGTGAAAGGAGGAAGAATAGAAACGTGCAAAAGCACTGGAGGAAGCAGCAGAACAAAGGTTAAAAGGAGAGGCATTTGTTAATTGCCACAGAGCTCAGTATCTGTGATTTCATTCTATTGAAAAGGAGGAAAAAACTGAGCTAAAGTTAAAGTTGTCAAGTGGATGAAGAACAGGACTAGAGCTTGTCAGGCAAGGAAGGTACAAGTTATGAAATTCAGGAATTTTGCCTGTTATGAGGAATGAGTCAAAATCACAAGCCAAATGATCCAAAACAGCATTCACTCCTAAAAAATAAAAGACAAGTTCAAAACCAAGGATACATGTTGAGACCTCAGCTGCTGATGTCCTTTGTCCTCTGTGTTGCATATAAGCTGTCCAAGACTGCTTAGGCACTTGTGTCTTGCTACTCATGAGTATATAGATCAGAGGGAAGTGTGTGAATGAAATTTATGAGAGACTGAGGAGGAATCAGTAAAAGTGACTTACTTAGAGATTTTTATACTGCAAAATCACCTTTCTTTCCATCAGGTCTCTTGCAGAGTTCTTTCACAGTAATTTCTCACAAAACACATAGAGTAATATGACTACAAAGGTCTGAAACAAACGTAAAGATTTTCTGAAGATAGGATTCCTGGGATGTTTTCACAATTCTGTCACTTTTCTACTGAGCAGGAGAATCTTTTGTTAGACTAACCAGTATAATTGGGAACAAAAGACAAGGTTTTCTGCAGAGTACGTCTTTTCTTACAATCAGAAAAGGAAAAAAGAAAGAAGCTCTTTACAGGTAGGGAAATACTGCTCTGAATTTATCTTAATTATGTTAATTGCTTAGACAACAAGGTACAGTTACATGAAAATTTAACTGCTGTCAGATTTATATAGATCCAACCTCAACTCCCTTCAAAGTAGTATTGTGTGAGGGCTGTGCCATAAACCAGATAGACAAAATAAGCCACAGTTAAGATAGCAACTAGCAAAAAAAGCTTTATTTCAGTCTTTTTATTTGCCAGAACATGTCCTTGATTGATTTATTTTAGAGCGCCTGGGCCTTCAGAGAATCAGTGTGAGCAATGGAGGAGACAGAAAAGAGGAGCACGAGGATGAACGATGGGGTTTTTGAAGGGCACCAAGAACCATCCTGCTTTCCCTTGCTGCCTTCGAAGCAGAGACAACCTGCACAGCAGTCTGTGCCTTGCTTCTCATTTCCTTTGGCCTTGTCTTTATTTAGGGGTACTACAGTAAAGAAAGGAGAAGTCAGAGGGTCAGGGACAGCCAATTTGGCGCATGATGCTGGTGGACTTGCTCTTCATCGTCTACCAGGCACAGACAAGCTCCAAACACTGCAGGCAGGAATCAAGCACAGCTGAACTTCTTTGGAGACTTGTGATGGGTTCGCCTTTGGCTGGGGGCCAAACCACACACACCCACTCACACAGTCCCTGCCCCCACCCAACAACCTCGTTGACACCCTTCTTAAGTGGTTTCTTCTTGATATGTGTCTTCCCTCTTATTTCACGTACACAGGCTTCTAGTCTAGAGGTGGGTTCTCCATCCCACTTCCTCATGTCTTCTCCCTGATCACGCAGGAAAAACCACAGTTTTCCCCGTGGTGTATACCGTCTCCCTTGAACAGGAGAACGCTTTCTTCTAATCGCTGAAATACTGGGCTGCACAGATGAAGAGCAGACTCTACTTTCTCTAAATTTCCGGGGCTCCCAAGACAGTGTCTCGGACAGGTCCACAGCTGAGATGCAAGCCTGCGGGGAGGCGTCCTCTTCATATTGCCGAAGAATGGCACTCACAGCATTCACAGTGACATCTTGGACATTCATTAGTGCTAGTATATGACGATATGATGGTGGTGCATTGTGCACAACTTTGCGCCGCATGGGCCGTGTGCACCGGACTTCATCTGGATCTTCGGATGTCTGTGGGTCTGCCAGGTTATAATAGATCAGTTCCCGCACGGCCAATTCCCTTACATGCTGGATACCGCTTTCCATATTGACCCATTTGGATGGTTTCCATATAATGTCTTCTTTGTGGGGATGCCTCTCTTTCGCAGCATGTAGAAGCCGTCTCCAGAGACTGCAAGTCAATCGCGTTTCTTTAACTACTTTGCTGATGACGTTGTCCCCAGCAAAGTTTCCCAGCTGTCTAGCTTCTCCATGCTCTATATCCAGGCTACTGGCTCCCTCATCCCAGCATCTAAGAATCCAGGTGAGGAAAGACTCATCTTTTGTACGGCGATAGTCTTGTTTAATGTCTCGCAGCTCACGCGTATTTAGAGACCGGGTGGTTACCGTCTCTCGTACGATTTCTTCCTCCCGGGCTCGTGATGGCCCTGCTCTGGAGGGGCCCTCTCTATCTGAGTCATGGGTCCCTTCCTCTTCTTCCCTCATAGGAGGAGCTCTT
>WKFP01013173.1:147200-165963 GCA_011057875.1 Pterocles orientalis
ACCATTAAAGGCAAAGACTCTGGAAGTGTTGTGGAGGACGCTGGGGCTTGTATGGTGGCAGAGGACACCGGAGTTGGAGTCACCATAATGTCTGCTGTAGTGGTTGGTGTCTCTACCATACGGGCTGGGCGAGGGGTGGTGGCAGCTGGGCCATTGCTAGCATGGCATTGAGTGAATCGTCGATTGACCTTAACAATATATATGCATTGACATACATTCAGGAGGCCTAACAACAGGTTCAAACTGGTTTGAAAATCCTAGCGGTACTCAAAGTTCTCAAAAACTTTTGCAAATACTCTGGAGGAGAAGAGGACGGTGAAGGGAAAAATCGCCTTCATAGTTCTGTTACTGCTGTAGTTGGCAGAAATGTTCAACAAGGGGTACCCAGAGCCCAGGGATGACGCTACAGCTTCACTTAGGTTGGTGCCAACCATTGTAACAACGAACAAGATTAAGCCTGATAACATTTTCAATTTTCCCAAAGCAAAAATACAAGTGCGCAACACATTAATCCCCTTCATCAACAACGTCACAACCTCTGCCCAGCTTCCACAAAAAACCAGCAGTCCATGAATACTGATAAATAGTATATGTGGCAAGAACTTCAATATTTCCCAAAGCAGAGTTTCAGGCAACATAATAAATGCTTTAATACACTCTGTTCGAGTCTGTCGTTATCTCAACCGCTCGAGCCCCACGTTGGGCGCCAAAAAGGAATGTGATGGGTTGGCCCTTGGCTGAGGACCAAACCACACACACCCGCTCACACAGTCCCTGCCCCCACCCAATGTAGGGGAGAGAATTAAAGAGGTAAATGGCAAAGAGGACTCGTGGGTTGAGATAAGGACAATTTAATTACTATTAGAAATAATACTATATACAAAGATGCAATGTGATACACAGTGATACTGCCCCTCCCCACTCCCAGCCAGTGGCCCCGAAGGAGGGAGAGAATAGGTGATACACAATTATGCTGCCCCCCCGAAAAAGGCTCGGCCTGTTGACAATGATACTGCCCCCCCCCCGAAAAGACTCGGCCTGTTGCCAGCTAATAATCCCCAGAAACCGCACAGACCATTTCCCCAGAAAGGAGGGGGGAAGGGGGTAAAAAGGGGGTGCACCGCTCCCGGAGACACTCACGGAACGGAGATAACAGCCCAAGCGTCCCAACCCAAGAGCTGACCGAAGCAGGGGAAAAAAAACCAGCTAACGATCCTCCGGGAGAGGGCAGATGCCAAAACTCACAGAATGGAGATAAATGAGTGTCCCGGGCCGAGAGCTAACGGCGGCCGTGGGGGGAGGGGGGGGGAAAGGCCTTGGGAGAGCGAACGCAGGTGCCCAAAGCGAGATGAATCCGGAAGTGAACAGACAGCTCTCCTCGAAGAGTCCTCTTCTAAATACTGGGTATGATGTGCATGGGATGGAATAATTGGTCAGTCTGCTTCTCAATCTTGACTTAAAAGCAAATCCCAAGCTAGAAGCCGGGCTCTCTCCCTCTGTCTATTGAGGGGAGAGAGGCTGAATGTATCTCGTCCTTGAGAACAAATAGCAACATCCTAGCAATAACTATAAACATTCTTCTCTGTTTTTCTCTTATCAATTCTCTCCTGAGCAGGAATCCAAAACATAGCTTCTTGCTAGCTATTTATGAAGAGAAGGGAAAAGGGAAAAAAAAAATTAACTCTGCTCTGCTTAACCCACGACAAGACTAAATAGTCCCTGGCTCAAGGGCACCCTTAAAGCTGCCATAGGTACTGCCATGATGGTGCTGTGTTTGCCACGTGGCAAATTACTCTATTGGGTTTGCGTGAGGGACTGCAGGGTGGCTTCTATGAGAAGCTGCCAGAAGCTTTCCCTTCCAATGCCATTTGGCTCCAAGATAGAGCCAGCACTGGCCAAGGCTGACCCCATCAGTCAGGGTGGTAGCACCTCTGGGATGACATATTTAAGAGGGGAAAAAGACCCTGTGCAACTGCAGCAGAGAGTGGAGTGAGGATATGTGAGAAAAACAACTGTGCAGACACCAAAGTCAGTGAAGAAGGAGGAGGAGGAGATGCTCCGGGCACTGGAGCAGATATTCCCCTGCAGCCTGTGGTGAGGCAGCAGGCTGTGATCCTGCAGCCATGGAGAGTAATTGTGGAGAAGAGATCCACCTGCAGCCCATGGAAGACCCCACGTCATTTCAGGTGGATGCCTGAAGGAGGCTGTGACCCCGTGGGAAGCCCGCGCTGGAGCGGGCTCCTGGCAGGACCTGTGGACTCATGGAAAGAGGAGCCCACGCTGGAGCAGATTTGTTGGCAGGACCTGTGACCCTGTGGGGGACCCACGCTGGAGCAGTTTGAAGAACTGAAGCCCTTAGGAAGGACTCAGGTTGGAGAAGCTCATGGAGGACTGTCTCCCTTGGGAGGGACCCATGCTGGAGCAGGGGAAGAGTGTGAGGAGTCCTCCCCTGAGGAGGAAGGAGCGGCAGAGACAATGCATAATGACCAGACCACAACCCTCATTCACTGTCCCTCTGACCTGCTCAGGGGAAGGATGTAGAGAAGATCAGGAGTGAAGTTGAGCCTTGGAAGAAGGGAGGCGTGGGGGAAAGGTGATTTTTAAGATTTGGGGTTATTTCTCATTACCCTATTCTGAATTGATTGGTAATAAATTAAACTAATTTCCGCAAGTCAAGTCTATTTTGTCTATGATTGTAGCCGGTGAGTGATCTCTCCTCGTCCTTATCTGAAGCAATGAGCCTTTTGTTATATTTTCTCTCCCCTGTCCAGTTGAGGAAGGAGAGTGGTAGAGTGGCTTTGATGGGCACCTGGCATCCAGCCAGGGTCAGCCCACCTATTAAAACCAGGTTGTAATACAAACCTATTGGAGGTATGGTCACCCACAGTGGACCTTCCCAGGGATATTAGCAGGCCTAGTAATCCATGATCTTGACTTATTCTCATAGGCTTCAATGAAAAGGTAGCAAGTATCATATACCTTCTTAATTTGGCATATATCTTTGAAAATCCACAGAAGGGCAAAGAATTAAAGAGCAGCTTAAGAAACTGCACACCCAGCCACTGGCAAGAGCAAGAGAAGCCAGGGCTGTGCAAATTCCATCTGTCTGATATGGTGTGCTCTTCATTTTGTGTATTTTAGGACAGCCACAGTTTTTTGTTGGAGTAATTGATTTTTTATATGATAACCTAGTATTGATGGACTTTAACAGGTCTGCAATTATTTGTCTGTACAATCACTGACAACTATACAAGGGCATTTTAAAAGCTGCAGAGTGAAAGCAGGCTGTGAGAAGGAACTGCATGGAATGACAAAGGCTCGACTTTTGCTCTGACCATTTTCTAGATGACAGTTAAGTCAAATTTCTCTTTTCTGTCACTGAAGATCCTCTAAGATTTATTGCTAGGCTAAAAGGTCTGGCCAATCTCAGCTCTCTCTTCACATTTAAGTACTCTCCTTTATAAAGAAAAATAGCCTTTGTTTTGTCAAACTGAGCATGCCAGACTTTTTCAAAATTAGAAACACTGCTTGAAGTACAGCTAACCCAAGATCTGTTCCTTGCCCTAAGCTTTGCTCGCTCACCATGAGAATGTAGGATGTATGTAGCTCAGCTTCATGTGAAACCTATAACACTTTGTGACAAAAAATATCACCACCTTCTGAGAAGGAGCAAATTGACTTGAGTACCTGATGTCAGCCATGACATGACTGGCCAGTCGCTTCTGCAGGTTAGGACACACTGAGGTCTATGTTAAGCAGTATGATGGAACCAAAGTCTAAGTCCAGGAATCATCCTACATGAACTGTAGCTCATATAAACCCTGCATTTGTATGGATGTGATTATACAGATGCTTGAATTGTAAAATACCTTTAACACCACCCCAGCTAGCCACTTCCCCTGAAAAGTCTGTAGGTGGACAATTTCTAGCATGTGCTCTGCTTGTGCTGTCTTAAGCATGGATGTGCTGATTATATACAAGATTTGAGAGAGGTGTCAGTGTTGCCTAAAACTGTGGGAGGGATACTTGCCTATCCTTTTCTGGAGACATCTCACTTGAATCTAGCCTAAATTTTTAGAAGTTGTCTTTCAGTGCCTGAGAGTCACCCTGGGACTGAGTACTTCACTCTTGTCACTGTTATTTCTGAGTGGTCCTTGAGTAGCTTCATCAGTGACTGCATGCAGTCAAAATTTCCTCTTATAGTACCCCTCTTACCACACCCCGTGTAGCTCTTTCCTGTCAATCTATGCATTAATCTGCAGCCTCTATCTTAACTACTGTATCTAATGTTTTGCAGAAGTCTAGTCATGATGTGTTGCTTGTCTTTTTTAAACTGAAACATGGGGATTAAGTAAACATCTTGTAGGAAAGGTTTTCATTTAGAGTGCCTTTGTTACATCAGCAGCAATGAATATTTACTGCCTGAATTTAAAGCTAAACAGGGGTTGCCAAAGCTTTACATTGGAAAATCAGTTTTAGTGAAAATGAATTTCAGAAAATCCGGATGTCTACACTTAATGATTCTTGAAATATTTTAGTTCCCCACCATGTTTCTTTGCTCACACTTTGGATCAGGCTCATTAACTTTCACCCCAAATACAGAAATGGCTTCCCTCTGAGCATAGCTTCTGGTTTGATGAAAACATTTTTTTGTTTGTGTGTCAGCTTTATCATACAAATCACATTATTTTCTGTTATTAGTATACCATTTGCCTGGTTTGTAATCAGGCATGATTTTCAGACTTCATCGCAGTCCCATTAGCTGTGTGAGTATATGGAACCCAGAAGAGGCTGCACAATCAACTAACACAAAACCACCAGTGCATTTTGTAGCTATTCAGTGTGATCCACTGCTGTACATGTCCAGCTTTATGACACTGTACTTCAGGGGAGTAACAGCCTTATACCAGTAAACACCTGTAGGAATGCAGTGCTAACAAGTGCCTGTAGGAAAGGAGCACTTGCCCACAACTCCAGGATCCCAGAGAAGACCCTCAGCTCCATGAAAGGTTTCAGGTGAGACCCTGTGAAGTTACTGAAATCTGGGTTCAACAGACTCATGCAACATCAGCATTCAGGTGCCTGCTACCAGTGGCATGACTGTGGGTTTGATATAAGACCCTCCACTCCCTATACAAGGCTGGGAGAGCTGAGCTCCCTGGAACTGAACTTGCAGCCACTTACAAGCAGAGCAGAGCAGCTCAAACCTTCCAGCAGCAGGGTCTGCAGTGGAGGTGTTGTCAGCCCTGCCTGGTTGGTATGTCATGCACCAGGGCTGGATCTGAGTCCTCCCCAGGGTTAAAGTCAGCCCTCACCATTCCTTCTATAAAACAGAAAATAGTTTGGAAACTCAGCTATAGAAAACCATTTTAGGTCCAGACTTGCAAGCTGTGTGGTGACCCTTGCTGGCAAATGACAGCCCTCAGTGGAGAGTCCTTAACACTGTATACATAATTTTTAAAGAAGAATCCCATACACTTTGCTGTGCTGTATAGCGTATTGCAGAGCTGACACTTGTTGTAGGCAGTTGGGTACCCCTCTAGACATCAAAGGTTTGAACAGGGATGTTAGCTGCACAGTTTATTTTTTATTCAAATATGAAAAATAAGGGATAAAGCAGGAGTCTGCTAACAGAAAAAGTTACCTTCTCTGTCACACTGCTCACACTCTCTCTGTGTCTTTCTAAGAATAACCCTGTCTCCACATTATGAATATTTCATGCAGAGAAATTTCATTCTTTGTGTTTCAAGAGTCACTATGTGGACTGAAGTTCATAAGAGTTTGCAAAAAATTTTTGGTAAAAAAATATTTATAAACTTAATATTTTTTGAAAATATTTTTTGCATAGTCAGCATTGCAGTCCTGCCAAAAAAAAAAAGCAGATTAACTTTGTTCAGTTTTATTAATATTGTTTACTTGCTAAGATAGGGTTTTGATCACTTCACTAGCTCTTTTTACGAAATTTTTTATAACAATTTCATGAAAAAACATTAAATTACATATGAAAGCTCCCTTAGTTCTTAGAAGCAAGTAAAAAAACCTTCCAGAAAAATACATAGAATTTTTTTAATGTTTTGGTTGGCTTTTCACTGTAATATTTGTGAAGTTATGGGTATTATATTCACTGTAATATTTGTGAAGTTAAGGGTATTATACTTTTTACTGAAGGTCCTAGACTGTTTTCCAATCACCTTTTTCCCTTTGATCCTTTTATTATGTCCCCACATCCTGAGATATGTAGTGAAGACTCTGTGCAGATGACATATATAGATTTCATAGATGGGTAAAATAAGTCTTAAGGAAAAAAATAACTTTCCCAAAGTCACAAAACAAGGTCAGAGTAAAGTAGCAGAAGTGTGACGGTTTGTCTCTGTGGAGAAGATTGCCACAGTAATAGTTTAAAAGATTAATCTTTGTCACAAATGATTGTCATACAAATTAATCTAGAGCAGAAAGAATTAATCAGAGATCTCCTCCTTGCAACAAGAATTGTCACTCATGAGCTTCAAAATGTACTCCTAGCAGTAGTAAAATTAGCAAAAATGAGTCCAGGAAACACAGCATAAAATTAATTGTTGTCAATTTGATGGCAACTTTGTGTCAAACTTTCTGCTGAGAAGCTGGGAGGAGGGGCATGGCACCTGTGGGAGAAGTTTGGGAGCACGAATCTTCCTAGAGGTAGGAATAGCTGCTCTGAGAGCTCCAAAACCTAGTTAATCCCTGCCTCTGGCTAATGAAAGAGTATTTGCTCAGGTTGGACCAGGTCATATAAGTGTTTATTCCTGGTGTACACTGCATTGCTGTGCGTGTTTTACATGGGCAGGGGACTGCTGAGGGTGTGGGACCACTGGTGACAGCCAGACGCTGTGCTACCCTCGCATGGACCTGTTTATGGGTTGCACCACATCTCCATCTCCAGCCAGAATATATGGCTTTATGGTTCATCCCACCCATCAGCTGGTATGCATCGTAGAGGGAGGAGGGTCTGTTGGCCTCATGGTATATCTAATTTCCTTCCTGACACTTTCTTCTCTCAAAGCACAAGCAATAAGGGAGATACCTGGCTTTCTTGGAATAAGAACTAAAAACTTTAAAACTCTCTCACGGGATAAAGCCAATTTGAGCTATGATTCTTGATCCCCTCACTACTAATGGAGATAAAAAGACCTGAATGAATGGCTCATGGTCCCTCCCTGAGGAAGCTCACAGAAGAGTATCTGAAATGAGAATTAGAGCTTCAAGTTTCAGATCCCATCTACTTATAAGCAAAAGCCTGCAAATCTTACTCTGGCAACAGTTCCTTCCAGATATCTGTGGGTTTAGCTGAGTAAAGGCCAATAATTAACTAGAAGAGACTGAAAGGTCCTTGGGGTCTCCTGCTGCTCCAAGGAGCCACATTACAAGGTACCCCGAGCATGCACATCGTAATTCCTCATGAAGGGGTTGCATTACCTGTGCCCGTGTTACCTGGTTCTCTGTCCCTCAAGTCTCCTCAGCATCTTATCATCTTTGCACCTGACTCATCTCCAGCCTGAATTTCCATGTCCCCTTTTTACCTCTTTCTTCTTTGGCTAACAAAGTCTTTCTGTTTAGATGCTCTTATCCCGTTGATATTTATAGTGAGTGACCGTATAGAGTATAAGTGGCTGTGTTTATGTCCTACTGCAGGTATGATCCTCTTTGATTTGCCTTTCTCATCTGTCCCTGTCTACAGGAAATATCACTCCTGATACATCCTACAATTGCAACTACCTTTGTGTGGCTGAATCATGTTGATGAGTCATGGCCATACTGTGTATATTTATTTCCAGTCTGGGCTTTCTCCTTTCCTCACTTTATCACAGTTCAGGCCCCAGGTTACAACAAATCTTTTTATTAGTCTATGTGCCTGACTTGTCACTTCAGGGTGTTAAATTTAATCTGATTTTTATTGCTTCATTGCTCAAGATTATCAGGTTCCTTCTATACGATATTCTAACCTTCCTTTTTATTAATGCTTCATTTGTGTCATTAGCTATGATTATTAGTTATTTTTGTGTCCTGGTGTTATGAACAACTGACATAAAGGCTGATCCTGGATATATCCCACTTAGGACCTGCTTTTGCTGGCTTTATCTTCCTTCTGTGTTACCTGTTGTTACCTATGCTGGAGCCAGATCTTTCCCTAAAACTAACTGTAATAATCCCCCTTGTCTTTGCTTTAAGAATTAATAATTTGTCCTTAGAATGTATGTGAGGCTTAGCAGAAGGTCAGGTGGGTTCTGTTTATCACATTCTTTAATTTCAACATAGACCAACATATCACAGAAATATCAAGTTTATCAGTCAAAATCTGTATCTGTAAATTCAGGTTGTATTGTATCCTGTTTTCTCCTTATCTCCACTTTGTTAGGTAGTCTTTCTTTTGAAATTTGTTCCAACACCTGGAACAAATGGAAACCAGGCTGATGGTCCTGTAAGTGCAGAGGTCATTTTTCTCTTTTCAGAATATGAGTGCTGTCTTTGCTAATATCAAATGTTAATGCACTAGCCACAGACAAATAGGTTCATTTAGAAAAGCTTTGCTGCAGGATCTGCAGTTTCAAATGCTAGTACTTCCCAGCTGAAGATTAACGTGCTCCAGAAATTTCAGCACACTAAACTTTTATATTTTTTCATCTTTGTCTGTTGGCATTTTCCTTTTTGAATATTCATTCCCATTAAGCCTCCTGTCATCTTTCCCATTATTAAAGACAAGGGTAAATAAACCATAATAAATAAGCCTAGTTATCTTCTACCTGGAGCATGCGCTTTCTATATGGATCCTCCCAGCTTTAGTCTTTTCCTTTTTCCATAGGTTGATTTAGCTGCAGATTTTTATCGCTACAATTTTAGATTTACAGTAATAAAATTCTGGATATTTATCTTAGATTCTAGCAAAATTTTCTGGTAAAATTTATCTCACCCGTTTGTATGACCCAGTCCACAAAGCTTTAGGCAAATAATCATAGCATCATCAAGATCTGTCAGGATGCATCCATACTGATCCACCTCACAATGGATTGGTAATGCCTATTTCTTGATTCACCTTATATTTCTCCTGAATTTTTTATGTTGATACATTTGCATTCTTGTTCTGATGAGAACCTAGATTTTAATCAACCCATTGTCTTCCCTTTATTTGTCTGTAATCTTACATTCTTCCTCATCCTTCAGTTCAGCTAAATTATTGTCTTACCCATTAACAGATACAGATTTAAGTTTGTAATATTTGTTTGCATAACAGATGTCATTATACAGTCAAATGTGTCTCTGCATCTGGACACTTTCTGCCTAAGGTGAACTATGCTTTGACAGTTTTCAGTGCCAGATGTTGTGTCTGACAGGGTTAAACTGGAGGCCTCTTTTCTGTATAGGGTTGCTATTCCTTTAAAAGTTCCTGGAAAAACTAGTTATAAAAATTTTCACTTGCCAAAAGCAAATTTCCTTGTTCAGGAAAGAAGGTCAATATCTATTAATTTCCTCTTTGAAATAAGATTTTACATAGTCCCAATGTCAGATATTTCTGACGTTAAAAGAAAAAAAAGTACAGGAGACTTATTTTTGTCAGAAGTTCAACTAATTGTAATAATGCAATAATGATGTAAGTAATAATTATAAAGTCAATTTTATCTCAAAATTAATGTCATGAGTTCTCATTTTTTTGTCAAGGCTTTGCTTCTTTGTTTTTACTTATTTTTTAATGTCAGTTTCTGACAGAAAGGAGAAAACATTTCCAACCCAATCCTGTTACTCAAAAAAAAAATCTTAACTTTCATGCAAAAACCTCCTCAAGTTCCCTGTGCTCAAGCTCATACAAGGAATCAGAAGCACTTCAGATAAGTGACATGTAATACTCTGTGTGGGTCCTGTGCTGCCTCAGTGTTTCCATGGTGCTGATACTAATGCGGTGTGCCATTGTAGACTGTCACGGTAAGTGGCCTGGATGTTGTGACCTGTCATTTCTGTATACTCCTGAGTCCTGCTGAGCTCCTCCCAAGGGCCATTTAGTAACAAAAGCCATAAGAAATCTGCATTTTATGGTTAACTCTTCCTAGGATTTACTCAGTTTCAACCAGTAATAGCAGGTAGCTTCTCTCTGAGACGATTCTTGATGCCACTGCTTTAGTCTTGTTACCGAAGGACAAATCGAAGTAGCCCTTTGGTTGGATCTACTTAGGAAAGGTAAACAAATAGGAAAAGTAAATAAACTGCTCACAGGAAACTTTAGGATGCTGAACAAAAGGTATCCACCTTAATCATTAACACATGAAATATTTTAAGTCATGAAAGAATAACCTGCAGTTTTGATGGAGAGAATAAAATTATTTTTTTATTCCCATATCATACATACGTATAGGAGGCAAAATTATTTCAAGCTCAGTCTCTCTGCCAGAGCTTGTTGACTTTTTCTTGTCCTTTTCTTTGCTCTTGTACAGTTCAGTGCCTGCGTCTCTAAGCAGATGGCATATACTATACGACAGCTGTGAACTGGATGTTTCTGACAAGTACCATCACAGGGACAGTACCATACAGCCTCATGACATACATCAGAGCACTGTAGATAACTAGGCATGATCAATATATAAAGAAATTATGAAAACATAGTGGCTTTCAGCAGGATTTTTCTCTCATAGGAGCCTTAATGTGCTGTAGGCATGTAGAGACAAATGTAGAAGTCTAATCCCTATTTCTGAATGAGGACAGCTGAAGTGCTGAGTGGCACTCTGAAATACAAAAAAGCTATTTAGTCTAGGAATGAATGCAATTACTACATCCACTTGAAACTGCAGAATGACTTGACAACAGGCAGAGCGTCATTGCTGTGGTGAAAATTTACCTAGAGCGCTGGAGTTGACTTTGGCAGACAGCCTTTGAGAAGTGAAGATGACACCAAACACTCAGAATAGGAGCTTTCTGCTTCGCTGGAACAAATCTACCTTTAGTACCCAGTGTTTGCCTGATATCCAACACACCAGCCAGTCCAAGCCAGCTACAGAGGGAAAAGCGTATTTTTTTGTCAAGCCCCCTTGCTTCTCCTTTATTCATTTTGATTCTGCTGATGACATGCGAAATCTGAGTTGCTGGCATTTTCTTCCATCAGGCCAGATGCTGATGCCTCCCCACCCAGTGCTCTCCCACATGCATGGTCAGAGCAGCAAACAAGCAGTTTTTTGTTGTACTAAGCTGGGATCTCACCCTTGAATTGCACTCAAGTCTGCACTAATGCCCTCATTTTAAGAGGTAGATATTAAGTAGATATTAAGTAGACTGGCAGGTAGGTGCAAGTTAAAGACAGCAAATTCCCAAAGATGGTCCACAGACACTACAGAGAGGAGTTTTGGCTTGACTGTTACATTAGGGCATCAGTTCAGCTGCTGGATTACAGACTGGTTTTGCTGGATCCATCAGTTCTCAGTAGCTCCCTTCCAAATGGAGACCAGCAGGGCTGCGTTTGCTTAGTTCAGGATGATGGTGAGATAGCAGCCCAGAGTAGTATAGCAGAAGTAATGCAAACAGAATGATTACCAAAAAAAAAGTAATTATACTATATACATTCCTGAGAATTGTAGCAGAGGAACTATAAGACTCATTACTGTCTCCTATTTGGATGTGAAGTTGTCCCCCATAGACTGGCTGATGGCATGGTTTGATGTGGGAAGAAAGGGTTTCAGAGCCCAAATTAGTCCAACTGTAATTTCACTGACTTGCTGTTGGCATCTCTGTCACACATAGTCCTTCAGCTCCAATTCTAGTCCTGACAACAGAACCCTCAGAACACTTAATGTAATTAGTGGAAGAATGGCCTCATTAGTGAAATTACTTGATCTTTTCCAACCCAGTTCTCCCTTTCTTTACATTTTGATCTTCCTACGTTATCTCTGTGTTTGCATGTCCCACTGAGGGCAAGAGTGTTGTCCCTTATATTTAAGTAATTGACTGAGGTGCCTTCTTTGGCCAGTACCTTGTGCTAAATGAAGAAATTCAGAGGCTAAAGGCAGTTGTGGGGCTGAGGATGTGGCTTGCAATGGTTGCACTCATGCTGTGTCCAGTTTCTGGCATTCACAGTACTGCCCTCAAACTCTGCATTACCATGTACGTAGGGATTAATCTCACCCAACTTCAGATATCCAAAACCTATCTAAACTAATTGTTTACTCTCCCTCTCTAACTGGTGAGAGAATAGGCACCTGCTGCCAGCAACTCATCCCATTCCTCTCTGGGCACAACTCAGTTCTTTAGACACATGGGTCTGGTGCAATTTGAGATTTCCTGGGGTACCTCTGAGTATCCAGTTGCCACTCCAGTAGGATACAGGTCTTATGTCACATCTGACAGACCTGTGAGGATGTAGGCTTACTCAGAAGTATCTCAAGTAGCACTGGATGTCTGTGTTCATACGCGTGACTCATGCCTCAAATGCCCGTTCTATCAAAGCATTACTCCCGCATCAGAGATGTCTTTCTGCCTTCATTGACTGAAGCGACCATAGGGATGGGATGCACTCTACCTGCACAGGACTGGCAGGTCTGATGCTACTGATGATCCACATTCCGTAGATGTGGATACAGGAATTAGGCAGGACACCTTAGGGTGTGTAACATTGCATTTATCATGCCACAAATGATTAGCTGGCACTGGCAGTTGTTTAAAGTTAAACAAGGTAAAGCCAACCCTAAAATTACCCTGCCTTCATGTTGAGAGTTTTGTCCCTTCCAGCTCAGGTTAGTTGGCCAATGTTTAAAGCCCTGTGGTTTATATCTGCCAAAACCCCATACTGATTCCACCACAACGACTTGGAGATAGTGGCTTTGTACTAAAACTTGAGTCTTTTTTCCACTGCTTTGAATCTAACTCACAATTCAGAGAGGGATGCTACATTATTAATCACATCTTGTTTGCACTGAGCTATTTGCAGTGGTGCTGGACCGCCACCTGAACTGAATCATACGACTCGAGCTTAGGTACCTCTGTGCTCCACAGCAATTGCCTGCATCGCAGACACATCCACTGTGATTTCCTATGAATGAGAATGACTGTAAATGTGCTTGACTGATGTTAGTAATCATATTAAACAATGCCAGATTTGTACAGTAACATGTTTAGAAATGCTTATTACTGACATGCTGAAATGAAAACACAGTTACTCTGTAGTTGTTGGTATCAAATACAATTTATGTATTCCTGGAAAAAGCAGATGGGATTTGGAAATTGAATATTTTCCGTGTGAAGAATGAAGGGAAACATGCTCAAGGATCTTTCCCACTCCATTTCCCTCTGCCTCCCCTCTTGCTGCCCACATGTTCTCACTCTCCCATTAATTTTGTCTCTTGCCAGTAACTTTTGAGATTGTATTTCCCACTGGACTAGTTGCAATTCGTTGAGTCATGCTTACTGGCTCTCACCAACTCTTCTTGCCACATGTTGGCCGAATATATGTATCAGCAAGATCATAGTCTCGATTATGCATTCTACTGTGTACACACTATGAACCACATTACTAGTAAGGAATGAAACCTGATAAAATAGGTTTGAACTTTGCTCCAAACATTCATTGAATTTTTGTGGAGACTCCTCTCCATGTGTTCAAAGACAAAGGAGAGGTCCCAAATGATGCAGCTTCTTAGAATACAGTAGCCAAAACACTATTGTTTAAACCCAGATAGTCCATTAGGGTTGACATCAGAGTTTTACAGGTTTTGTCTTCACGGTTTCTAAGGGGAGGAATTTGCTTCTTGTTACTGGATATGAACAAGAAATTTATTTCTGGAATAAAATCTTGGAAGTCTTCATTCTTGGAATAAATTCTTAGCCAGTACTTAGAAGAAAGAATTTCTCCAGAATACCCCAATAATATATTAGCTTCCAGAAATGTATGAAACTAGGTATGCTCCAGCCAGGCCTCTTGGCATGCTGCTTTCTAGGTTGAGGTTTGGCAAAGAGAACGGTGTGGGGCTATTTGCTACCAGAAATCTCCCACACAAAGAGAATCGCTACTGGTGCTCAAAAGCAGGTGTGTGCCAGCTCTTCCATTTCTACATCGCTAGCCCAGTTCTGAAGTGAGTCAGGAAAGATACGGTCCATTCGTATGCTACACGGGAGCATAAAAAACACACAAGGAACTGTAAAGACGAGATACATCATACTAACTGCATATCAAGTGTGAGGAAGGTCAATGTTCAGGTGTCACACTTGTTGTGTGAAGTAACAGCAAGACTTTCTCCATGAGCAATGCAGAGAGTAGGTGTGAATGGTGATGCAGATCTGTGAAGTGGATAAGGGGCTTAGAGAGGTGTTATAGTCCCTCCATGAACTCTGCCTCTTGTGGGACACACACAAAAAGGCTCCAAAGCTGTTGTGTCGAGCTTTTGAAAAACTTTCATACCCCTTCGCACACCCTTGTCTTGTGGCAAGAGAACTTTGAAACATCGTGGGCCAGATTTCCTGTAGTAAAATATCCAAATGCAGCAAAGAGCAAACTATTTTTTTAGCCCAATT
The DNA here is from genome assembly GCA_011057875.1 of Pterocles orientalis. Lineage (NCBI taxonomy): Eukaryota > Metazoa > Chordata > Aves > Pterocliformes > Pteroclidae > Pterocles > Pterocles orientalis. The sequence goes on from WKFP01013173.1 coordinate 161,718, forward strand.
TCCTTGGAAAGTGTGGTGTATGCAATAGTGTTCTCAACATATATGTCTTTTCCTGGATAATATGTTTTGAAGGAATTGTCTAATTTCAGCTACATGGGAAAGAGGAGTGGAATTCCTGAGGATATTAAATTTCCCTATATCTTATGAAAACAGTCAGGTAAACTGAGGGCCACTTTTAAGGATTACAGAAAGAGAGGGACTGCTGTGTGAGTTCAGTTCTGATTAGGAAGTAGAGCATCCACACAGGAATGCTTCCCTTGAAATGTAAATCCTCAATAAGATCGGTTTTAATTTGTTTCTCTGCTCACAAGACTGTATGTTTTGCTCTAGTTGTGCAAACCTTATCTCACTTCCTTCAGCTTCTTTCTTTTTTTACCTGTCTGCCCTTCCTTTGCAAGGGAGTGGGGGCCTGATCTTTATTTTGCTCAGGCTCTGTAGCATGAAGCAAATGGTACTTCCTCAGTATTAACACAGAGTAGTAGAACATGAGTAAGCCCAGAGAGCAGAGGTTAGTGTTTAGGAAAGCAGCTCTGCAAGGCCAAGGGGCTGGTGCCCTGCATCTGCAGCAGTACTCATCTGGTTTTGAATAAATACCAACACTGCAAAAGACCAGTGTCTTACATGTTGAACAAACCTAATGAAGCCACAAGTGCAAGGATAAGAATGACATTTCTATCAGTGTGTAGCAGTCCCTTTTTCCACCCACGGTTTTTGTGATCACAATGACTAGACCTGTATTTAAATTGCTGTACCAGATGGGGAGTCAGGAGAGATTAACATACTGTAGGAGTTTATTTTCTAGGTCTTTTTCTGCTGATATTCTTTAAAAGTTGCTGCTTTCTCCAGAGGCTAGAAAAGTATGAAAGAACAGTTTCAAAGTTTGTACTTCATTATTTTTTATAGCCTTATAATTGTTTTATTTTCATGTTCTTCAGTGTGTTCTTCAGAAAACACGGTTGTATCAAATTTGTTGTACCAGAATTTTAGCTGCTGTTTCAAAGACAGATAACACGTGGCCACAGGCCCTTGTTTCTTTGAGCATCCTTGACTACCAGCTCACAAAAACAGTCAAGTTGAAAAAAAACGAGTCTTGCAGCTTATTTTGTATGAAGCTTTCCAAGCATCGAGTTTTTTGTACTCTTCATTATCACTGTGCTACAGTGAATCTCCTGTGGCTTTCCTGAACTTCAGTCTGAATTTCAGCCTCTCCTGAACTTATCCATTTCCCATTAACTTTTGCTGCCATCCCCTCTGCAGGCTGCTTGTTCTCACAGGAGGAACTCCTGCTCTTCCAGCCTGGATAAGGAAAAGTGAACTTGGCTTGTCCTGTAGATGCTGCAAAGCACCACGTGCCTTTGGCTCTTGTGGGATGGTGGTTATCCATCAAACCTGAAAGGTTGCAAGGGAATGGTGGAGACCAAGAGGAGCTCTACCTCTTCAAGAATATTTTAGGTACTCTCCAGGCCTCTCCGTTGCACTCATATTAACCTTCCCACCTTGACAAGAAAGTTTGTTCCTAGCATTTTTAAATCAGACTATTTGAAGGTTGTGTTTTACCAGTTGCCTGGTCAAGGTATCTGCTTTGTTCCTGGAGGAAATGACCCTATGTGCTTGTATGCCTGCAATGCCTTCCAGAAATGCTGCCGGTTCTTCTTTTATTCCTTGGTTGGTAAGGTGTAGAAATATCTCAGGTCGATCAATACCAGCTACAAAAACCAGAGAGGCTTTTGGGCATAAGAGTTTTACACAGCTTGCTTAAATAAAAGCTTGTACACCTGAGAGATTGTGTTTTCCAGCCTGCTTAGCTGGTGTAGTATAAGGTATTGCCTCTCCTTAAAATTTTTTACACCTGCATTCAAAAAACATGATGACTTCAGTGTTGTAATCTCTGTAACTTTTAAATGTAAATGTAAATGTGTATAAATAACCTAAATCACTGTCAACACCTAGTAATGAATTAATTAGGTTCTGCCTTTCTTGAAGACCCCCCCAAATACGGCTAGCGTTTAATAAATGGGCTATTACCTTGTTATGGTGTCACTTACCTATATCTCATGTACCATCTGGTGTAGTGCTTCAAAGCAGAACCTCTTTTCTTTAGTTGACTTCACTTTACTAAATCAGGAATATTTAAGTGCAGTAGATATTATATATCTTTAAAAAACCTGTGATGGAAAGTTGTTTGGCTGGAAATGTTCTTTCAGGATCAGAGATAGCAGAGATAAGCTAAGTAATCAAACGCCTTCTTTAATTCAAGAATACAAACTCAGGAGATTTTTGGCGTATATAGTCCAATGATTCAATATCAATGTAGGAAAGAGAGGTTAGATTTGCAATGAATGCACATTAGGATATAGTCACTAAACAGAAGGGCGCGTGATGAAAGGTCTTGGTCTACACTGTAGCTTTAGCCAGGCTCTCTGTTCTCCTGGAAAATGTACTACCATTGTGCTAAAGGCACCCACTGCCTCATTTACTTACAACTTCACTAATGAAAGCAATGAAAGCAGCCTACAATAACATCTTGGTGAAATGTCTGCAAATATTCTTCCGCCAGGGAGAGTGGAGATTCTCCTTGTAAATAAAGGAGAGCAGGAAGGCTTATGTATACCGCCTGGGCAGTACTCTTAATCCTGTTCATTGTGCCATTCTTTTTCTAGCACAGAGCTTTTACTGTTAGGTCACTTACATGTCCCCAGAAGCCCCACCAACTGCTTGTGCATCAATAACCACTTTCAGAGGAGCTAATTTAAAAAAGATTTACTTGGGTCCTTAATTTCATGTGTATTGAAAGCTAAAAACAACCACCCTCTGCTAAAATGGAATTATGCTGCTGAGGGACAAGCGTATAAGGGTAACTTATGTGGGTGGTTTTGAGGTTTTTTTCCCTTCAGTTTCATACTTGCCCTGGTGACAGGGGAGTTATCTGTCATCTCTTTTTTTCCCATCGTAACCCTTAGGCTCTTCTTTTTCTCTTTTACGTTCTTTGGGAATGAAAATGAGAGCTGAAAGTCGTGTTTATCTTCTCTAAAGCATCCATTGAACTGGAAAAACCCCTTTCTCTCTGAGTTTCCTTTTAATGTAATGAAACCAAGGGCTCGGGGAAGCCAGCTGCAAAATCCACCAAGCCTCTCCTCCCAGGCAGTTCCTAAAGGTTTTCCCAGCCATGCCTCCCAACCCTTCCTGCCAACTTCCTTTCCCTCACTCCCAGAACTCTCTGGAGCATAAATAAAATTCAGCGATATTAGTCACAATTATTAATAGCAGACCTTGACAGTGTGGATGTTATGTAATCCTTGAGAATGGTTTGTCCTCTGCAGTGCAGTCACACCATCACGGGTACCTGAGCTAGCTAATCCAGGTCAGTAGGATGACAGGCTGCCGTACATATAAACCCTCCCTGCACATAAACCCTCTGTACACATAAACCCCCAGGGTGGCCTGGAGAGCATTCACAGTGAAGTCTACACATTTTGCTGCTTAGACTGGAAGTGATTCAGGAGAGAAAGAGAGGTCAGAGGAACAGGGCTACGAGTCAATGACAGGTTTGGGAAGAGGACACTAAACAAACTATAATTTACTTTGTTAACACTTGATCTATTATTTTTAAATAATGAGAAGAAAGGTAAGAGAAAAATAGGAATAGCAACACCAACTGCGTTTGGAATGTCAGATTTTGCTTAAGCACTAGTAATATTTCTGATTATGATGAAAGCAAACTTGGTCATATTTATGTTTTTCCACACAGAAATGGCCTCAGAGAGAAAGCTTCCTACCCAAAACCTGAGAGCTGGAGACAAACAAAGCAAAATAAAGCAAAAATCTCAAAATAAATTCTTCCACATTTTGATAATAATTTCCCATCTTGCATGTCTCCAAATCAGAACCCAGCCCTCAGATTACCCAGAAGCATGTCTCCACTGCAGTTTAACCCTTTTAGCTGGAGTTTCCATAGTGCAGTGGTTATCACATTCACCTATGTGATGGGTTGGCCCTTGGCTGGGGGCCAAACCACACACACCCACTCACACAGTCCCTGCCCCCACCCAATGATAAGGGAGAGAATTAAAGAGGTAAATGGCAAAGAGGACTCGTGGGTTGAGATAAGGACAATTTAATTACTAAACTACAATAATATTAGAAATAATACTATATACAAAGATGCAATGTGATACACAGTGATATTACCCCTCCTCACCTGATGGCCAAAGGCCCAGCCCACTCCCAGCCAATGGCCCCAAAGGAG